>JPKY01000009.1:357530-390707 GCA_000769265.1 Hapsidospora chrysogenum ATCC 11550
CCCCCCCCCCCCCCTTTAGTAAGGTCTGAAGAAACCTTCGCATTATAGGTCCGCGTTCGTTACGAACACGCGGTAAGGAGTGCCTACCTTATCCGGTAGACTAGGCTATACGTGACGTTATGCCCTCCGGCGCTAAGCCGCCCGCGGCCCGTTAGTAACGCGTATAGATATGTATATAGAACTCTATAGAAAAGAACGTTATAGGTTCGTGTTCGTAACGAACTCGCTATAGAATATATATATAAGCCCCGAATAGGATTTATTTATTTAGAGTTCCGCGTATACGTCGCTAAATCGCTCCTTATTAGTGATTAGCTCCTTCTTATCGTAAAAGTATAAATATCCCTTATACCCTTAGCTTCCTTCCTTTCTTCTTCCTTCCTTTAACTTATATTATTAGCCCGGTAAGTTATCTTACTCACGTTATCACTTCGTGATAACTATAAGCTACGTTATCTCTTCCCGTTACGCTTTAGGATTCCGTAGTTTATAATCATTTAGCTAACTCGTTAGTAGCCGCTACCGTACCCGCCGCCGCTATATATATACACACACCTATACATATATATATATATATAGCTACGCTATCGTTATTAGCTCGCCGCTCTCCCTCCCGCCGAGTAGGTTAGTACGATTATTTGCTTAGTTACTCTTTTAATAGCGACTTAGCTTTTACATACCCGCTACCCCATTACGATAGCGCCCGATAAGACTCCGACCCCTAAGTAGATAGCTAAGGCTAACACTTAGCGTTAGGCTAAGTAGTGTAAAGTCCCTTATTATCGCTATGTAAACTAAGCGGCTAGCTTCGACCCCACTAACATCACATTATATTAATACTACGCTATAGCTAAGGCTAATACCGATAAGTGTTAACGTTACGTTAATATAAATAAGCTATATAAGCGCTTTAAGGCGCCGGCGGCCCGCTATATAGGCGCCACTCTTATAAAGCACCTTTATAACTTAAGGGATAGCGACGACCTTAAAGCGCTTAAGAAGCTTTAGAAGAGCGCTAACGTTTATTACCGTAACTTTTATAAGAAGAAGCGGGAGGAGCTAAACGCTTATATTACCGCCATTAAGGTGACGTAAGCTAAAGGTAAGGGAGGCGCTTAGGATAAGATACGTTACCTTAACCTAACGGTCTTCGTAAATATAATTACCTTATTACGAAGGATCGTTAACTAAAGGGAGGCGGCGCTCCTTAAGTAGAAGGCCTAAGGTCTACCGTAGCTAACGGAGTACCTATTAGGTAGTGGCGTCTAAGCTACTATCTAATAGCACCTAAAGAACTTTAAGGATAAGGAGGCGGAAGAGTAAAGGAGAAGTGAGGGAGGAGTGAGGGAGGAGCGAGGGAGGAGTAAGGGCGATACGTAATCGTTAATAAAGGAAAAGTTAATACGAATTAATTTGTTTTTTCCGTAACTTCGTTATTACTTCGCGTCGCTTACGCGTTAGTAACGCGAGTCTCTTATAATCTTATAAAGGGCTATTATTTTCCTCGATCTTACTATAAGCCTTCTCGTAACGCTTTAAGGCTTCCGTCTCTTAGAGTGAGTCTATAAGCTCTTACGTGAGTTTCGCATAACCGGTCTAGTATATAAGGCATTCCTATATATTACTATAACCTCACTTCTTAGTCTTAACGTATAAGATACTTTCCACTTAAAACTTATCCTTACTAACTTCCCGAATTAATAAGGGCTAGAAGTTATCATTCTTCTAGCCTAATAGAGGATCCGCTCTTACTTATTATAGTAAGTTAACGTGAAATCGTAAGTAAATAGCTATAAGCACGTTAAGTTCGACTATTAGTAAGCTCACCACTTTCGTTACCGTATACTTATAGTGTAATTAGTCTAGCTTCTTGCTAAGGCGTGTAGAGGCGTAATTCTTTAAGTTAACCTAAACTTTATCGCTTACCTCAAACCTCTTAGCTTACGTACACTTCTTATTCGCGGATTTTTCGCTTCGTTATTATATTACGGCCGTAATGACATGGATAAAGTTAATCGTATCCTTAAGTCGCTATAAAAGCTTCCTCGCGTTAGCTACCTTCACCTCTTCTTTTCCTATAGCCTTAGCCACTCTAAGCGGCGAGACGTGATAGCTATACTCTAAAAAAAAGGGGGTGATACCTATAGAGGCGCTTTTTCGGTTATTTAACGTTAATATAGCTATAGGTAAGTAGCTATCCTAATCCCTTTAAGAGTACGTCACGTAAGCTCGTAAGTACGCTTAGATCTCCTAGTTAAGTCTCTCTAAGGCGCTATCAGTCTATAAGTAATAAGCCGTGCTTAGCCGCTATTAGGTACTTACGAGCTTATAGAAAGCTCGTTAGAATCTTCCGTCCTAATTACTACCCTTATTACTTACGATTAAGGTGAGCATTCCGTAAAACCGGTAGTGTGCGATAAGAAATCGCTACGCGTACGCTTTTACCTCTATGCTTTACATTAACTTTAATGTGACGGCTTTAGTTAGCCTATCTATAATCACTTATAAGTAACGGCATCCATTAGGTATCTCTAAGAGGTCCGTGATGAAATCTATCGTGAGGTTATTACGTAATCGCTTTAGGATCGGGAGAGGTTAAAGGAACCCTTATTTAGCTTCTCTCTAAATCGTGCTCCGTTTATAAACGTCACAATTAGTTACGAAGCGTTAGATTAGCTACGCGTAATGAGGCTAGAAGAAGCGCTATAATATAAGGTCTAGCGTGCTATCACGGCTAGGGTGGCTAGCTATAGATACGTTATGTTCGGTTTATACGATACGAGTCCGTAGCTTATCCTTTTCTTTATCGTTAGGGGAGCCATCCCTTACGCTCTTAGGGACCTAAATACGATCTTAGAAGGTAAGCCTCCCTTTCCCGTTAATAACGCACTTAATTATATTTACCTATAATTTAAGCTCTATAAGGAACCGGCGTTCTCTCTTCTCTACCGCTTCGTAAGCGTGAAGGTATATTAAGTCCTTATATACGGTCCTATCCTAAAGTTCTTATAACTCCTAGTTTTCTAGGAAGACCTTTATATAAGGTGGCGTGATCGTAACGACCTTACCGATAAGGCGGAGGTTCCTTATAAATAGGAGTTAGAAGTACTTACCCACCTCTTAGTGGTTATTAGGGCCCCTTAGCGTATCTTACTTATAGCGACTTAACGTATTTAGCGCCATGATTACGCTCCCTAACTAGTATAGGATATCGAAGTGAAATTCGGAGAGGAGATTAGCTTAGCGGACTTATCTCTCGTTTAGCTAGCGCTTCGTTATAAAGTACTATAAGTTCTTATAGTTTATAACGATAGTAAAGAATTCATAATTACGTAGCTCCGATCTCTATACTTTTACGTAACGTATAATACTTAATAACTCCTTATCGTGTATTAGGTAGTTACATTCTATAGGTAAGAGTTTCTATAAGTGGAAGGCGATTACGTAATAACGTTCTAACTCGTCCTCTTATAATAAGACTCCACCTAATGCCCATTTAGAGTAATTAGCTTTAAGGAAGGTACGGTAAGTAAGGTTCTAGTCTCGGAGGATTAAAGCTTCGTAAAAGCGGCTTTTTAGCTCTTAGAACGTAGCTTCCGCCTTATCTCCTTAAATAAAGATAGCTCCTTTCTTTATTAATTTAGTAAGGGGCTTCACTATAAGTGAAAAGTTCGGTATAAAGATCCTATAATAGTTCGTAAACCTTAGGAAACTTTATACTCCCTTTACTATTAAGGGCGCTTCCCACTTATAAATAGCTCGTTACTTTTCTAAGTCGTAAGCGATGCCTTCTCTTACTTAATGTGACGTTCGGGTCTGACTATAGGGCAGACAGAGGTCGGTTTATATTTAACAGAAAGACTAGGGTGTCGTCTAGGCAGGTCGGGTCACAGTCTGGTGCGAGACTTAGGAACTGAAGCAAGTCAAGCGTTAACTTCTGTATTGATAGCTAAGGAGCTGGAGTAGCTCTTACTGGAGGCGGTTTGGGACCGCGTCTATATACTAGTTGATGTACCTAGGGATTATAGGCTTCGTGGTGATCTAAGGTTAGGGATCACGGTGGTTCACCGTAATCCGGGTGAGCTTAGAGCTTATAGCTCACCGTGATCCTAATGATCTAATGTCTAGGACCGGTTTGGGATGAGAAAAGATATGGGTCCCCTTACGTGATCGTGGCTACATAATAGAAGGCCGTCGCGACACTTAGGTCGTAACATAATGTCTCCCCTCTTAAGGTTATCGTCCCGAAACCGTTAGTTAGTATCCCATCTTTCCTCCTACACTATTATGTACTAACACTATGTTAGGCTTTCGTGTTGAAAAACCTCAGTCCCGTAAGTCGTCTAAGCGTTAAAAATTAGTCACTTTTATTAAGGTGAACGGTTCCCCCGCTGATATGCCGTGTACCTACTATTTTCGTAAGGGAATCGGTGCTTCTTACCGAATGGTGGAGGGTAAGAGTCGGTGTCTAAAGTGTGTTTCCTAAGGTCGTTTATGCGATAGTATGCTAGTTAGCTCTTCCTATAGGTCTCTCTTCTCCTTTGGTTTCTTTACTTACCCCTCTTAACATCCTTAGTGGGTCGTCTACTTAAATAGTAGAAGAAGCTAAACGCGGACGAGGAGTTTGTTAATAAGGACCTTAAGGCCATTTATACGAAGATGTTAGAGATGTAATCGTAGCTTTCGGTAACGGTTACTCGGTTATCCCAGATCCGTAAGATCCGAAATTAAGTAAAAGAGCGGAGTTCTGAGTTATTCCGTTAAGGGATGGAGGAGCTAGATAAGGAGGACGGGCTTCTACCCGCCCTAAATGCTTATAAACATTACGTAATATCCGACATCCAGTCCTTTAGGGTCCCCAAAGAGGTGAATTAGGCGGAATTCGGAATTAGGGACGATTTCATAATCACCAATTCGCTTTCGCGGCTATTTAATGGTGAAACTACCATAAGAGGTGGTGGCAGTTCTTTAAATGCTTAGTGGGTTCTTATGTATTTTCGGCGTCGCTATACCCTTTCCATTTAATGAGGTATTTAATCTCTCCGTCTATGACTTATTTATTAAGTATTCGTTCCGGTTCGTATTCCTCTTCGTGAACTTTAATATATAGTTATTATTTTGCGTTTCTTAGTGCTAGTTCGAGGAGTGAAATGTGAAAAATGTTATGCATTTTTATCGTTTAGGGTAGTGACAATTAGTAATTAGTGTCTAAAAGTTTTTCTGCAATTTTGAATGGTCTAACTTTTTTGTGGTTAAGTTTCGAGCTTAGTCGATTCGTTATGAAATTTCGTTAAAGTAGGTAGACTATATCTCCTCTTTTAAAGATCGGTCCCTTCGATCTTTTCTTATTGTGATAATGTGCTATTCGTTAGCGTACGTACTTAAGTTCCTTTCGCATTTATGAGTGTAATGAGCGTAGTTAGTTAGCTATGAGTATAGCTTTTTCCGTAAGTGGTCTTTCCTTTAGAGTTTAATAGGCTTCTAGGTTATACCTATAGTTAGCGTATATTAACGTGAGCTAGGTTGATTTAGCGATCGAGCTGTTATAAGCGAGTTAAGCTATTAGTAGCTTTGAAACCTAATCGTCTTATTCGTGATTAATGTAACACCATAGGTATTATTCTAGAGTTTGGTTAAGCCTTTCGGTTTGTCTATCTGTCTGAGGGTAATATACTATACTTAATTTATGTTTCAATCTAAGTTATGTTATAAGGGCTTATTAGAATTTAGAGGTAAATATCGTTCCTCTATTCGAGATGATTTCCTTAAGCAATCCGTGGTTACTAATAATGACTTTAAGAAAAGTGTATACAAGTTCTTTGGAGTTACTCACTTCCTTATAGGGAATGAAATATCCGTACTTTATAAGTCTATCGGTAATAATAAAGATATTATTATAAACTATATCCATTATAGGTTCTTTTGATGATAGTAGTTTCATAATGTGGTTAAAGGTAATTAACTCCTATGATCGTGTTAGTATAGGTAGAGGCTTAAGCTCTCCGTATGGTTTATATCGTGATGCTTTTACTTATATATAGTCTTCACATTCTTTTATAATGTATGTAATATCATTCTTAATTCCTTAGTAATCGTAGGTCCTTCGAATCCTTTCGAGAGTTCTTCGAATTCCTTAGTGTCCTAACGTTAGGTATGTATGGATTTCTTTAATGGCTCTTTCTCGTAGGTTTCTTACGTTAAGAATCTATGTTTTTCCGTTATATTCGTTTCCGTTTCCNTAGTATTTAATGATCGCTATTTAAGGTTTCCTTATTTATTAACTTATAGGAGTTATCCCGTTGCTTTTGCCTCTCCTATATTATAATCTAGTCGTTAGCTAAGAGTGTTAGCTTTACCGTTTTCTAATCCCTTTCGGTAGATAATCTCGAAATCGAAGTTAGTTAAGAATTTAGCGTATCTTAATTATCGTTTGCTAAGTTCTTACGTTATAGCGAAGTATGCGATATTCTTATGATCGGTGTAGACCTTAACCTTATGTTTGCTTCTTATAAGGTAATGTCGAAATTCTTTAAATACTTAGATAATAGCTAGGAACTCCTTATCGTAGATTAGGTAGTTAAGTTTTGCTTCGTGAAGTTTCTTAAAGTAGAAGGCGATTAGTTAAAGTCTCCCCTTATCATCTCGTTATCCGATTTGAGCATTAATTATAAAGTCTAAGGCGTCGGTTTCTAATTCCACTTATCGTTTAGGGTTAAAGGTTATTAAGACCACGTCTAAAGTGATCGTATCTTTAATTTTATCGAAGGCTTATTAGCATTCTTCTGTCTATTCGAATTTCGTCAATCCTTTCGTAAAGTTTGTGAGTAGTGTTACGATCTTACCGAAATCTCACATAAAGCGTCGGTAATAGTTAGCGAGTCCGATAAAGGCTTATATATCCTTCACGTTCTTAAGTGTTAGCTAGTCGCGTACTGATTCGATTTTCTTCGGGTCCATCCGAATCTCATTCGGGGTGATAATATGTCTAAGAAATTCCACTTTCTAAACGTAGAAGTGGCTTTTCGTAAGTTTAACGAGGAGTTTCGTATCTTATAGCGTTTATAATACTTTATGTATATAATCCTTATGCTCTTTAAGGGTCTCCGAGAAGATTAGGATGTCGTTTAGGTACATAATAACGAAGATGTTAAGGTACTCTTATAGTACCGTGTTAATCATTCGCTAAAATGACGTTAAGGCATTTATTAGACCAAAAGGCATAACTAAGTACTTAAATAGTCCGAACTTAGTTCGAAAGGCTATCTTCCATTCGTCTCTAAGCTTAATGCGGATAAGATTATAAACGTCCTTTAGGTTAAGAGCCGTAAAGTACTTCTTACTATAGAGCCTATCTCATAGTTTAGAGATGAGCGGTAGTGGTGTTCGGTCCTTAATGGTAACATCGTTAAGTTACCAATAGTCTATAACTAACCGTAGTTTTCCATTCTTCTTTAGAACGAATATTATTGGGTATCTTACTTCCGATTTGGATGGTTAAATGTAGCCTTTAGCGAGTTTGTCGTTTAGATATTCCCATAGTGTGGTAAGTTACGTTTCGTTAAGGTTATAGATCTTATGGAACTTAATCGTAGCTCCGTCTTTAAGGTAGATTTTATAGTCCTATTGACTATGTTCTAATAGTTTTATGTCGAGTTTTTCTTAGAACAGTTTAGCGTATTTGTGATATTCCTTAAGGACGTTCTTCATTCTGTCTTTATTCTTTAAGGGCGTTTCTTTTTGTTAGCTAAGTGTCTTGTTAACGTGGCTTAGGTGCCGTTTAAGGAGTGTAATTATCCTTTTAACTCGTTTGTCGTGCTTTCGTGATTGCTTATATCGTAAACTAAGTTATAGGCTCTTTTAAGTCGCTACTATAGCTATTGTCGTTTCCTTTAACGTTATTGCCTAAACGGCTCGCTTGTAGCTTCCCTATGAAGCTTCTTTAGAGGCTAAGTCGTTATGAAATTTCGCTTCTTCTAATCGTAAATGATCGTTACGCGCTATAGTGTCCATCCATCGTAGCTAGTTAATGCGTTAATTAATCATAAGGTTACTTTCCTAAAGCCATGGGTGACTAAGTATTAAATCGTAACCGAATAGGTTCATAACATCGAAACTAACTTGCTTATAGTGTCCTTAAACAGACATGTCGAGATGATTAGTCTTTATGTCGACTTTCCCACCATTATAGTTAAAGGCGTCGCCTTTAATGTTACATAGCTTATAAGGCTTGACTTTCTGATGCTATAGTAGCTAATAGTGGTTAACTATAGCTAGGGATATGTAGTTACCTATCGCATTACTGTCTAATAGTGCTTATATGTGATGTCCTTAGATCTAGACATCTAAGACCGTTTTCATATCGCGATTTGCCTATATCGCGTAGAGGGTCCTTAGGGTATTTAAGTTATTCTATAGCCCTTTTATAGATAACGCTAGTCGTTTTTTGCCTAGTTGTTCTTATTTCCGTATATACATTATTATACGTTACTCACTTCTTTGAGTTCTTCCTAAACTATAACGAGTCTTAGGTTATTCGTCTGTTTCGTCACGAAATTGAAGTTTCTAGCCTAAAGGTGGTACATCTCGTTTATATGTCTTTTCGGGTCTTCCTTCTTATTGCATTCCTTACATAAGAAGAGCTCGTAAAGGTAATGCCTAAGTGTCTTAGTTCCTAAGTTTGTTAGCTAATAGTACCGTTCTCTCGGATTGAGATTCACTAATCTCGTGTTTCCATATCCGTTAGAATCGTAAACGCTTTCCTTATCGTTATTCTCTAATGAGCTTTTATGTACGTAGGTTATAGGGAGTTTCTTCCTAATCTCCCCCTATCGTTCCTTCTATCCTAGTTAGGTTTCTTTATTCCGAAAGAAGTCGAATCCTTCGAAATATAGGTTGCTTATAGGGTCTAGGATGTCGTTATAGTGTAGTAAGGCTTTTAGGACACACTCCTAGCATTCGAGAACGTACTTTAGTACCTTCTTAGGATCTTACCTTCCCTTACGCTTCCGTTATAGCATCTCTGTTTGTGTTTATTTAAGTCGTTCGTATTGTTCGTCGTCTTTACGATGTCGTTAAATTTCTTCTCGTCGTTTTTTATGTCATTATTATACCTTATACGTTATATACATCTCGTAGTCCTCTCGTTCGTAATTATATCTATCTTTAGGGTCGCTATCTAGGAGATAGACTTCTAACGAGTTATATTGTAATGCTACTACTTAGGCTTCTTCGTTACGGTGCACGAAACGGAGGTACTCCGCTTCTTCTTAGGTGTATAGTTAAGTGATTTTAGTGTTTAGTAATTATCGTGGGAATGTGTTATATCGTCCTTTCTGTTTGAGGTGTATCTCATAATGGTGGTAAATATATAAGATCCATCCGATCTCTTCGTGGTCCTAATGTCTAGGTGCCAGTCGTTCGTTATTACCGAATACCCATCGTGGTGTAGGGTTTTTAAGGTTAAATAGTTATCGAATGTTATATACTAAAACGAACACGACTCGGTATCCTCCTTTTAGCATAGGATTTTGCCTAACGCTCGCTACACACTTTTAGTCGTCTATAGTCATTTATGTGAACGGTATGAGATTCTCGTCCTACTATTCCCGGATTTCTTCTGTTCTTATTAAGTCGGTGGTTTCTCCTTCGTTATTTTCTTTCTTTATGTCTTAGAGCAGTTAGGTTGCTTATTATTCCCATTCCTTAGCTTCGCTAGTCCTTATAGACTCGTTAACTAAGTATTTTCCTTTATCTTCTTCGATTGTGGTTCGTCTAAGCATAGCGACCGTTTAGGATGCCTTTAGTTTCTTAGGATACCATCCTTTTACGTCTTTATCGGACTTATAGATTAAGTATACGTCGTCATAACATATAGTTCATAAGAGTGAGGCGTGAGTGGTCTTAGTCAATTCGCCCATTCTTATGATTTCGTATCCTAAGTGGGTTTTATTCACTAATGTGTTAATTTATTGCTTACTCTCCGGTATGGGGTTCTAATTTGCTTTCCCCTTCTTAGGTGACCGGCACTTTTGTGTAAAGTGTCCTTTCTTTCTATAGTTATGGTATGTGAGGTTCTTCTTGTCTCGTTAAATTGCGTCTAGTTCTATAGGTTTGGGGTTTGTTAAGTAAGTTTACGCAGTTCCTAGTTGATTTCGCCTTTAGTTAGTTCCTCTTAGTTAGCGTTTCCTACCTTAGTTTATAATGTACGGAATGAATCTGAATCCTTAGTTACGCTTTTGCTATCGTCACGCGTATTGTTAGTTATCAATTCGCATAGCTATAGCGATGTACTTAGTTAAGGTGTTGGGTTCTTCATCTCAGTAGAGTTCATCCTTAACTTCCTCCTTAAGTCCTTTATAGAAGGCTAACATTAAGGGTTCGTCGTCCTAATCTAAGCTTATAGCAATTTGTCTGAACGTAGCTATATAATCGGCCGTGGATCCTCGTTATCTAAGCGTTTTGAGTTTCTCGATGGCTTATCGTTACTTATTAATGGTTCTAAAAGCTTCCTTAATGGCTTCCTTAAAGTTATTTGTTACGACCCGATATGCGGCCCTTACGTGCTTTAAAGGGGCCCACCTTTTTCCTCCAATCACCTAAGGCCGCTAGGCTCATAACGCTCCTACATAGGTTCACCGTAAGCTAAGAGGGATCACGACGAGCCTCACATAAGGGATCATGACGCTCTAATATGCGTCGTTTAAGTATATAGACGCGGTCTCAAACCGCCTTTAGTAAGAGCTACTCCAGCTCCTTAGCTATCAATATAGAAGTTAACGCTCGACTTACACCAATTCTTAAGTCTCGCACTAAACTGTGACCCGACCTACCTAAACGACACCTTAGTTCTTCTATTAAATATAAACCGACCTCTATCTACCCTACAGCTAGACCCGAACGTCACATATTGATAGCTCTTATTTAGTGGACTATTATGTCATCCCTAAGCAATACTTCGATACCTACATTATAGCTCTAAGCACGACCCTAACTCTAACCTCATCTAACATTAGGACCACCTCGACTTATAGCCGAATGGAAACTAAAGACATAAAAGAGATCATTAAACCCTAGCACCTAACTCCGTTTAATGGAACGATAGGGACTCTCTAAGGATTCCTTACGTAACTTAAGGCCTACCATCGATTCTACCCGGAAAGACTTAAGAACGATCCCAATAAGGTCCTCCACGTGGGAACTTACCTAGAAGGAACCGCTCTCACTTAGTTTGAGCCTATCTTACGAGACTACCTTAATAACGAACCACGGGATTAGGACTAGGAAACCGTTAACATCTTCGCCGCTTTCGATAACTTTAAGGAAGCCATTAAGGAAGCCTTTAGCACTATCAATGAGTAACGATAGGCTATCGAGAGGCTTAAAACACTTAGATAGCGAGGATTTACGGCTAATTACGTAGTTACGTTCCGATAGATCGCTATAAGCTTAGATTAGGATGACGAACCCTTAATGTTAGCCTTTTACGAAGGGCTTAAGGAGGAAGTTAAGGATGAACTTTACCGAGACGAAGAACCCAACACCTTAACTAAGTACATCATTATAGCTATACGAATTGATAACTAATAACACACATAACGATAGTAAAAGCGCAACCGAGGATTTAGATTCATCCCGTATATCGCGAATTAAGGTAGGAAACGCTAACCTAAAGGAACTAATTAAAGGCGAAATTAAGTAAGAATTACGTAAGCTCATTTAACGAATCCTAGACCTATGGAATTAGACGTAATTCAACGAGATAAGAAGAACCTTATATGTTATAACTATGGAAAGAAAGGACACTTTGCATAAGAGTGCCGGTCACCTAAGAAGGGGAAAGCAAATTAGAACCCTATACCGAAGAGTAAACGATAAATTAACATATTAGTGAATGAAACCCGCTTAGGATACGAAACTATAGGAATAGGCGAATTGATTAGGACCACTTACGCTTCACTCTTATAGACCGTATGTTATGACGACGTATGCCTAATCTATAAGTCCATTAAGGACGCAAAAGGATAGTATCCTAAGAAACCAAAGGCATCCTAAACGGTCGCTATACTCAAACGAACCATAATCGAAGAAGATGAAGGAGAATATTCGGTTAACGAGTCCATAGGGACTAACGAAGCTAAGGAATGGGAACAATAAGTAACCTAACTGCTCTAAGATATGGAGAAAGGAAGTAACGAAGGAGAAACCACCGATTTAATAGGAATAGAAGAAATCTGGGAATGGTAGGACGAGAATTTAGTGCCGTTCACACGAATGACTGTAAACGACTGGAAGTATGTAGCGAGCGCTAAGCAAAATCCTATGCCAAAAGGAGGATGCTAAGTTATGTTCGTTCTAATATAT
The DNA here is from genome assembly GCA_000769265.1 of Hapsidospora chrysogenum ATCC 11550. NCBI lineage: Eukaryota > Fungi > Ascomycota > Sordariomycetes > Hypocreales > Bionectriaceae > Hapsidospora > Hapsidospora chrysogena. The sequence continues at coordinate 369,891 of JPKY01000009.1, forward strand.
AACATTCGATAACTATTCAACCTTAAAAACCCTACATCACGATGGGTATTCGGTAATGACGAACGACTAGCACCTAGACATTAGGACCACAAAGAGATCGGGTGGATCTTATATATCTACTATCATTATGAGATACACCTTAAATAGAAAGGACGACATAACACATTTCCATAATAACTACTAGACACTAGAATCACTTAACTATACACCTAAGAAGAAGTAAAGTACCTCCGTTTCGTGTACCATAGCGAAGAAGCTCGGGTGGTAGCCTTATAATATAACTCGCTAGAAGTCTGTCTTATAGATAGCGACCCTAAAGATAGGTATAACTACAAATAGGAGGACTGTGAGATACACATAGCGTATAAGGTATAATAATGGCACAAAAAACGACGAGAAGAAATTTAACGACATCGCGAAGACGATAAACAATACGAACGATTTAAGTAAGCGTAAACAAAGATGCTATAGCGGAAACGTAAGGGAAGGCAAGACCCCAAGAAGGTACTGGAGCACACCCTTAAATGCTAGGAGTGCGTCCTAGAAGCCTTATTACGTTATGATGACATCTTAGACCCTATAAGTAACCTATACTTCGAAGGATTCGACTTCTTTCAGAATAAAGAAACCCAACCAGGATAGAAGGAACGATAGGAGGAGATTAGGAAGAAACTCCTTATGACTTACGTATATGAAAGCTCATCGGAGAATAACGATGATGGCGAAAGCATTTACGACTTTGATGACGGGCACTTAGTACCGGCGAACCTAAAACACGCTACCAAAAAGGAGTATAGAACACCGATGGAGATCTTTAACGACCTCTTTCTATATAAGGAATGCCATAAGGGAAAAAGCGCTAAAAGTATATACCGTAAAATTTACTAACTTCATCACGGTAAATTTAACTTCACCATAAGGAAAACGAGAAACCCCGAACTCACGATAATCTAGGAAGAACTTAAGAAAGACATTCCTAAGGACTGTACATATAAGAATAAGAACAACTAGGCAAAAAACTACCTACGTTATCTATAAAAGGGCCACAGAATAACTCGAACACCCTAAGGACCCTCTATGCGACACAAGCAGATCGCGGCATGAAAACGGTCTTAGATGTCCAGATCTAAGGACATCGCATATAAGTACTGTTAGATAGTGGTGCGATAGGAAACTACATATCCCTAGCTATAGTTAACCACTATTAGCTACTATAGCATTAGAAAGTCGAGCCTTATAGGCTATGTAATATTGAAGGCGACGCCTTTAACTATAATGGTGGGAAGGTCGACATAAAGACTGATCATCTCGACATGTCTATCTAAGGACACTATAAACAAGTTAGTTTCGATGTTATGAACCTATCCGGCTACGATTTGATACTTAGTCACTTATAGCTTTAGGAAAGTAACCTTATGATCGATTGGCGCACTAGCTAGCTACGATGGATAGACACTATAACGCGTAACGATCATTTACGACTAGAAGAAGCGAAATTTCGTAACGACTTAGCCTTTAGAGAAGCTTTATAAAGAAGCTATAAGCGAGCCGTTCGGGTAACGACGTCGAAGGAAACGATAATAGCTATAGTAACGACTTAGAAGAGCTTATAACCTAGTTTATGATATAAGCAATTATGGAAACACGACAAACGAGTTAAGAAGATAATTGCACTCCTTAAACGACACCTAAGTCATATCGATAAGACACTTAGCTAACAAAAAGAAATGCCCTTAAAGAATGAAGACAGAATGAAGAACGTCCCTAAGGAATATCATAAATACGCTAAATTGTTCTAAGAAAAACTTGACATAGGACTGCCGGAATATAGTTAATGGGACTATAAAATCTACCTTAAAGACGGAGCTACGATTAAGTTCCACAAAATCTATAACCTTAACGAGACGTAACTTATTACATTACGGGAATATCTAGACGATAAACTCACTAAAGGCTACATTCAGCCATCCAAATCGGAAGTAGGATACCTAGTTATGTTCGTTCTAAAGAAAAATGGGAAACTACGGCTAGTCGTGAACTACCGGCAGCTTAATGATGTCACCATTAAGGACCGAACGCCTTTATCGCTTATCTCTAAACTACGAGATAGGCTTTACGGTAAGAAGTACTTTATAGCTCTTAACCTTAAGGATGTTTATAACCTTATCCGCATTAAGCTTAAAGACGAATGGAAAATAGCCTTTCGAACTAAGTTCAGACTATTTGAGTACTTAGTTATGCCTTTTGGCCTAACTAATGCCTTAGCTTCATTCTAACGAATGATTAATATGGTATTATGGGAGTACCTTAACATCTTCGTTATTATGTACCTAAATGATATCCTAATCTTCTTAAAGAACCTTAAAGAACATAAGGATTATATACATAAGGTACTCTAAACGCTATAAGATGCGAAACTCCTCGTTAAACCTACGAAGAGCTATTTCCACGTTTAGAAAGTGGAATTTCTTAGACACATTATCACCCCGAACGAGATTCGGATGGACCCGAAGAAAATCGAATCAGTACGCGACTAGCTAACACCTAAGAGCGTGAAGGATATATAAGCCTTCATCAGACTCGCTAATTACTACTGACGCTTTATGCGAGATTTTAGTAAGATCGCAGCACTATTTATAAACCTTACGAAAGGATCGACGAAATTCGAGTGGATAGAAGGATGCTAACAAGCCTTCGATAAAATTAAGGACACGATCACTTTAGACGTGGTCTTAACGACCTTTAACCCCGAACGATAAGTGAAATTAGAAACCGACGCTTTAGACTTCACGATCGGAGCCCAAATCGGACAACGAGATGATAAAGGAAGACTCTAGCTAATCGCCTTTTACTTTAAGAAACTCTATAGAGCAGAACTTAACTACCTAATCTACAATAAGGAGTTCCTAGCCATTATCTAAGTATTTAAAGAATTCCGACATTACCTTACGGGAAGTAAACATAAGGTTAAGGTTTACATTAATCATAAGAATATTGTATACTTTGCCATAACGTAAGAACTTAGTAAACGATAATTAAGATATGCTAAATTCTTAGCTAATTTCGATTTTAAGATCATCTACCGAAAGGGATTAGAAAACGGCAGAGCTAACGCTCTTAGCTAACGACCAGACTATAATATAGGAGAAGTAAAAGCAATAGGATAACTCTTATAGCTTAATAAATAAGGAAACCTTAAATAACGATCCCTAAACACGCTTATGTTTAAGGTCGAACCAGACAGGACGATATTCGAGAAGATTCATTAGGTTACTAAAGACTGGAAACTAAAGGAATACCTAAATAAGGTAAAGCCTAGACTGCCACTAACATTTAACGATAGAATCTAGCTACTAGAAGAACTACGCGAAGATACGATTAAAGAAATCCATGTATACCTTACATTAAGACACTAAGGAATTCGAAGAACCCTCGATAGAATTCGAAGAACTTACGATTATTAAGGAATTAAGAATGATGTTACACACATTATAAAAGAATGTGAAGACTACGTATAAGTAAAAGCAGCACGACACAAACCATATAGAGAGCTTAAACCTCTATTAATACCAACACGACCATAAGAGTTAATCGCTTTCGATCACATTACGAAGCTACCGCCATTAAAGGAATCCATAATGAATATAGTCTATAATAGCATCTTTATTGTCACTAATAGACTTATAAAGTATGGATATTTCATTCCCTATAAGGAAACGAGTAATTCTAAAGAACTTATATACACTTTTCTTAAAACCATTATTAATAACCATGGATTACTTAAGGAAATCATCTCGGATAGAGGAATGACATTTACCTCTAAATTTTAGTAAGCCCTTATGGCATAACTTAGGCTAAAACACAAACTAAATACGGCATACTATCCTTAGACGGACGGACAAACCGAAAGGCTTAACCAAACATTAGAACAATATCTATAGTGTTACATTAATTACGAATAAGACGATTAGGTTTTAAAACTACTAACGGCTTAACTCATTTATAATAGCTCTATCGCTGAATCGACCTAGCTCACGCTAATGTACGCTAACTACGGATATAACCTAGAAGCCTACCGAACTCTAAAGGAAGGACCACTTATAGAAAAAGCTATACTTATAGCCGACTAAATACGCTCATTACACTTATAAATGCGAAAGGAACTTAAGTACGTACGCTACTAAATAGTATATTATTATAATAGGAAAAGATCAAAGGGACCGATCTTTAAGAGGGGAGATATAGTTTACTTATTCTAACGAAATTTCATAACGAATCGACTAAGTTCGAAACTTAACCATAAGAAAGTTAGACTATTTAAAGTTATAGAAAAACTTTTAGATACTAATTACTAACTGTCACTACCCTAAACGATAAAAATGTATGATATCTTTCACATTTCACTACTCGAACTAACACTAAGAAATGCAAAATAATAACTACACATTAAGGTTCACGAAGAGGAATACGAACCAGAACGAATACTTAATAAATAAGTTATGGACGGAGAAGTTAAGTACCTCATTAAATGGAAAGGGTATAACGACGTTAAAAATACATAGGAACCAGCTAGGCACCTAAAGAACTATCACCGCCTCTTACGATAATATCACTAAAGGGTTCGTTAGGAGATGTCACTAACTGGCTAACATTTCTAAACTCATTACTTAGTCTAAATTGGGACTAATCCACCTCATTTAGGACACTTAGGCTCTAAAGGTTATTAACTACCCAGTTTTTATGGGCATTTAAGGCGGGAAGGACCTCACTCTCCCGTTTTAGTTTATTTATGCCACGATGGAATAACTCCTCGCTCTTAGCCTTCACCCCGTTACGTATCTAACGGATACGAGCTAAACGAGATATAGTAACGGATAGTTTAGCCTAAAGCTTAATTAAATCATCTTTCGCCTCCATAGCTTCCTAATTTAGTTTTTTTTGCTATTTGATTAAACGACTCATTAGGAGGAGTTAAGGAAGGATACTAAAAGCGAGATGGGGCTAGGAGAGACTTATGGGAATTACTAATAAGGACCCTATCATAACTACGGCCTCTTTACATACATTCATTACAGTCCTTCTAACTAACGGCAAATTTGTAGGATTTCTTATATCGAAAACAATAGGTGTATAGCATCTCAGAACGATCGCCGTTTAGTGCGATAAAAGTAACGGCGTTTTCGCGTTTAACGGTTTTATAGCTACGGGATTTCTAAATACGATCTAGCATTTTGGTTAGTCACGAAAGGGGAAGGAAAAGGAGGAAGTTAACGAACTAACAAAATAGGGAGATAAGCGCGTTTTGACCGATCTTAGGGTAAGATCTAGAGAGAGGAGACATTATATTACGACCCGATATGCGGCCCTTACGTACTTTAAAGGGGCCCACCTTTTTTCTCTAATCACTTAAGACCGTAAGACTCATAACGCTCTTATATAAGCTCACCATAAGCCTAGGAGGGATCACGACGAGCCTCACCTAAGGGATCACGACGCTCTAACACGCGCCGCCTAAGTATATAGACGCGGTCTTAAACCGTCCCTAATAAGAGCTACTCTAACTCCTTAGCTATTAATATAGAAGTTAACGCTCAAATCGCCTACTAGTTCCATGACTTAAGCACATCGACTATGACGACCACCCAGTCTCGTACTTATGACCTAGCGTACTCCGAACAACAAACCGACACTTGTTCAACCCTCCTGTTCTGTCTATCCTGTAGCCAGTACAGCCCGAACGTCATAACTAATCCCTAAAAGACGTCCTTAGCTTAATATAAGTAGCTAGCCTTAGCTTAGCGGGCTTATTTAAGCTAAATAGTTATGCCCTTAATACTTAATGTGATATATCTATCCCTACCTTATAGTTAGGTCGTTACTAACTCGGTTATGCAATCCGTTTAGGACGTATAGAATCGGGAGAGTTAGTTAACTCTCCGACTCTAATCGACTAACTGGGGTTTTAACACTTAGTGATGGGTAGTATAAGGCTCGCGCTTTATAGTTACGCTAACCCTAACTAACGTGATTACGTACTTTAAGGAGTAATGGTGGGAAGACGTTTAGAGTTATACTCTAAACGAATTCCCAAAGATGTAAGGGGTGTTTAGGCGTAAAGCGGGACCGTTACCTATTAGACTCGTTATTATATATTTATATAGAGTTTATAAGATAACTAAATAGGGATTAGGTAATCTTACTTTTACTTTACTATATGTCCTCACCTCTTATTTTATCGTAATTCGTTAGTGACTTAAGTGCGCTTCCGTTATAATCTCTTATAGTTTACGGTAAGTCTTAAAGCGCTTATATCCTTTTTGTTACCTATTGGTTATATTCCGTAAGCTATCCCTTTTATTTTATAAGGTAATATTTTACCCCCTTTTCCGTTTTGTGATCCTTAACGGATTTAACCTCTTACTTATCCTCTTCTTCCTTAAGGTTAGGTATAAGAAGCTATTCGTCTAATTTATAGTCACGCCTTATTTATAGCTTTAGTTAGCTAATATGGAAGACGTTATAAAGTCTTAAGTATTTCTTTAGGAGGGCTAATCTATAAGCCTATAAGCTTATCCGTTTTAAGACTCTAAAGGGGCTAATAAATTAGGGTGTAAGTTTCCGGTACTTATCCTTAAGGCGGAGGTATTTCGTGAATAGTCTAATAAGGTCTCCCCTTTTTAGCGTCTATTCCTAATGGCGTTCGTTATATCCTTTTGCCTACCTTTTTACTACTAGCTTCCACACTTATAAAAGTTATTAATAGAGTGCTATAAGCTTCTTAATGCGTGCTTTCGTATTTAGGGCCCCTCCCTCTATAACGTCGTGCTTAACGCGTAGCCGAAACTTAGGGTTATATCCTATAAGTGCTTCGTTTAGCGACATCTTAATGGTAATATTAATAGCGTTATTATATATAAATTACGCTATACGTAAGAGTCGTGACTAGCTCGTTAGGTTATCGCTATAAAAGTAACGGAGATAATGTTCTAACGTTTAGTTAGTCCGTTCCGTCTAGCTATTAGTCTGTAAGTAAAATGCTATAAATAATCTCTATTTAATCTTAGAATGGTAATAAAGTGAAGACTAAAAGGTGCTTATAAAGGTTGACTTTTAGTTACTTACGATTCCTAAAGGCGCTCCGAAGCGTAATTCCACCTTATTATAGAATAACTTTATTACTTAAGGAGCGTTAATCGTAAATAAGACGGGAAAGAATATAAAGTACTTTATATACTAATTGACTACTATAAGGATACAGTCAGTCTTTAGGGTTTGCTTTATATCCATTAGTAATAATCTTATAATAAAGTCTATAATAAGTTCTTATATCGGCCCCTTAGGCCTTAAGAGCGAATCGAGTTTACTATAAGGTTAGTGCCTTTAAGGAACCACTCTTTAACACATTAAGCATAACTTAATATATTCCTTTACGTTTAAGTCTATACGGTTTTAATAAAACTTCCTAATAAGAAGCTCCTTTATGCGGTCCACTTTAAAGTGCCTAACTAGGGGATCGTTATAATATAAGCGTAAGAGTTCTTTACGAATAGTTATCTCTTTAAGTATAAAGATTCGTCCCTTATGTTTAAGGAGGTTCTCCTTATTTACTAATTATAGACTATTTAGGGTAGGTTCGGCCCCTTTTCGTTATCACGTCTTAAGATCTTCGCTTTAGTGTGACGTTCGGGTCTGACTGCAGGGCAGACAGAGGTCGGTTTATGTTTAACAGAAAGACTAGGGTGTCGTCTAGGCAGGTCGGGTCACAGTCTAGTGCGAGACTTAGGAACTGGAGCAAGTCGAGCGTTAACTTCTGTATTGATAGCTAAGGAGCTGGAGTAGCTCTTACTAGAGGCGGTTTAGGACCGCGTCTATATACTAGGGTGATCACACTGATCGTACGTGTGTGGCGTGGTGATTGAGGTAAGCGATCTCCTTGATCACGTCCGTGCTGTAAGCGATTAAGGTGATCGGTTCGTGAATGGGAGGAAAAAGTGGGGCCCTTAGCACCTCACGTATAGGCCGCAGAACGGGCCGTAACATAATGTCTCCTCCCTCCAGATCTTATCCTAAGATCAATCAAAATCGTGTCTCTCCCTCTATCCTGTTAGTTCGTCAAATCTCTATTCCTTTTCCCTCCAGTTTCCTCGTCATACTAACACTATAGGCCACAGCTCTTCGTAACGTCGCTACAATCTATATTTGTTAATATCTGAGCTAAGCGTCGTCATCATAGCTTATTCTTTTTGCGAATCGCACGGCTAGGAGGATCGTTACAAGATAATGGACGGTTTTAACCGTTATGCTGAGTGTATTCATCGTGGTCGTTCTTATGATGCATCGGGCGTGCCCCATGCCTTAGGTAAGTCGTTTTCGCCACGTAGCGCTCTTTTCCGCTAACCCATTATTTCGTAGTCTCTTATATTATCGCCGAGAAGAAACGTCTTAAGTCCTAAGAGGAAAAGGCCGAGGACGAGCTTAAGGCGCTCTAACAAAAGGTGAACGAATGCTAGGCGCGCCTTCGCTAGCTCCGTCGTTAACGCCGCGAGGTTATAAAGAAGGGGCATCAAATAGTACGTCACGGTCTTCATTCTTTAGACGAACTAGAAGGGGCGGATCGGGCGGAGTCTAAGACCGTGGTGGACGTCCAGTCTTTTAGGGGTTTCGGTGTGGTTAACTAGAACGCTATTTTCGATAGTTCTACAGATCTAGGTCTGTTTGCGCCTTCTATAGAACCAACCGTTAGTGGAACTATCGCAAGAAGCGGTGACAGTTCTTCAGGTACCTAGCTGGTTCCCATGTATTTTCGGCATCGTTATACCCTTTCCATTTAACGAGGTATCTAACTTCTCCGTCCATAACTTATTTATCGAGTATTCGTTCTGATTCGTATTCTTCTTCGTGGACTTCGATGTGTATTTATTGTTTCGCGTTTTTTAGTGCTAGTTTTAGGAGTGAAATGTGAAAAATGTCGTGCATTCTCATCGTTTTGGGTAGTGACAGTCAGTAATTAGTGTTCGAAAGTTTTTCTACGATTTTGAATGGTCTAACTTTCTTATGGTCGAGTTTCGAGCTCGGTCGATTTATTGTGAAATTTCGTTAAAGTAAGTAAACCATATCTCCTCTCTTAAAGATCGGTCCCTTCGATCTTTTCTTATCGTAATAGTGTGCCATCCGTTAGCGCACGTACTTAAGTTCCTTCCGCATTTATGAGTGTAATGAGCGTAGTTAATCGGCTATGAGTATAGCCTTTTCTATAAGTGGTCCTTCTTTCGGAGTCCGGTAGGCTTCTAGATTGTACCTATAGTTAGCGTACATTAGCGTGAGCTGGGTTGATTTAGCGATGGAGCTATTATAAGCGAGTTAAGCCGTTAGTAGTTTTGAGACCTAGTCGTCCTATTCGTAGTTAATGTAACACCGTAGGTATTATTCTAGTGTTTAATTAAGCCTTTTAGTTTATCCGTCCGTCTGAGGATAATATGCCGTACTTAATTTGTGTTTCAATCCGAGTTATGTTATGAGGGCTTGCCAAAATTTGGAGGTAAATGTCGTCCCTCTGTCCGAGATGATTTCCTTAGGTAGTCCGTGGTTATTAATAATGACTTTAAGAAAAGTGTACGTAAGTTCTTCGGAGTTACTCGCTTCCTTATAGGGAATGAAGTATCCGTACTTTATGAGTCTGTCAGTAATAACAAAGATGCTATCGTAAACTATATCCGTTATGGGTTCTCTTAATGGGGGTAGTTTCGTGATGTGATTAAAAGCGATTGATTCCTATAATCGTGTTAGCATTAGTAAAGGTTTGAGCTCTCTATATGGTTTATATCATATTGCCTTTACTTATATATAATCTTCACATTCTTTTATAATGCGTGTGATATCATTCTTAATTCCTCAGTAGTCATATATCCTTCGAATCCTTTTGAGGGTTCTTCGAATTCCTTAGTGTCCTAACGTTAGGTGTGTATAGATTTCTTTAATGGTCCTTTCTCGTAGGTTTCTTACGTTAGGAATCTATGTTTTTCCGCGTTATATTCGTTTCCGTTTCCCTTATTGATGACTTTAGGTTCCACTTCGTGTCCCTAACATAATGCATTGGTTTCCTTAATTTCGTTATGCAAATCGTTAGTGACTTCTACCTTATAGGTGACGGTATTTAATGATCGCTATTTGAGATTTCCTTATTTATTAAGCTGTAGGAGTTATCCTATTACTTTCGCTTCTCCTATGTCGTAATCTAGTCGTTAGCTAAGAGCGTTAGCTCTGCCGTTCTTTAATCCTTTCCGGTGGATAATCTCAAAATCGAAGTCGGCTAAGAATTTAGCGTATCTTAGTTATCGTTTACTAAGTTCTTACGTTATGGCGAAGTATACAATATTCTTATAATCAGTATAGACCTTAACCTTATATCTACTTCCCGTGAGGTAATGTCGGAATTCTTTAAATGCTTAGATGATAGCTAGGAACTCCTTATCGTAGATTAGGTAGTTAAGTTCTGCTCCGTAAAGTTTCTTAGAGTAAAAGGCGATTAGTTAGAGTCTTCCCTCATCATCTCGTTATCCGATTTGAGCACTAATTGCGAAGTCTAAGGCGTCAGTTTCCAATTCCACTTATCGTTTAGGGTTAAAGGTTATTAAGACCACGTCTAAAGTGATCGTGTCCTTAATTTTGTCGAAGGCTTATTAGCATTCTTCTATCCATTCGAATTTCGCTATTCCTTTCGTGAGGTTCGTGAGTGGTGCTACGATCTTGCTAAAATCTCACATAAAGCGTCGGTAATAGTTAGCGAGTCCGATGAAGGCTTATACGTCTTTTACGTTCTTAGGTGTTAGCTAGTCACGCACTAATTCGATTTTCTTCGGGTCTATCCGAATCTCGTTTAGGGTGATGTGTTACGACCCTTTATGCGGCCTGCACGTACTACTAAGTCGTCCCCACTTTTTCCTTCCACTTACACTACAATCATTTAAAAGTGTCAGCGATCGCTCCCGCGATCGCTTCACAACTATAACTATCACAACCTAATCGCTAAACCACCATAGCGATCGCCCTAATATATAGACGCGGTCTTAAACCGCCTCCAGTAAGAGCTACTCCAGCTCCTTAGCTATCAATACAGAAGTTAACGCTCAACTTACTCCAATTCCTAAGTCTCGCACTAGACTATAACCCGACCTGCTTAGACGACACCTTAGTCTTTCTGTTAAACATAAACTAACCTCTATCTACCTTACAGTCAGACCCGAACGTCACACATTAATAGCTCTTATTTAGTGGACTACTATGTCANACCTTACAGTCAGACCCGAACGTCACACATTAATAGCTCTTATTTAGTGGACTACTATGTCATCCCTAAGCAATATTTCGACACCCACACCATAGCTCTAAGCACGACCCCAACCCTAACCTCATCTAACATCGGGACCACCTCGACTCATAGCTGAATGGAAACTAAGGACATTAGAGAGATCATCAAACCTTAGTACCTAACTCCGTTTAATGGAACGATGGGAACTCTCTAAGGATTCCTCACGTAACTTAAGGCCTACCATCGATTCTACCCGGAAAGACTTAAGAACGATCCCAATAAGGTCCTCCACGTAAGAACTTGCCTAAAAGGGACTGCCCTCACTTAGTTCGAGCCAATCCTACGGGACTACCTTAATAACGAACCACAAGACCAAGACTAAGAAATAGTGAACATCTTCGCTAGCTTCGACAACTTTAAGGAAGCCATTAAGGAAGCATTTAAAACCGTTAACGAATAACGATAAGCCATCAAGAGACTCAAAACGCTTAGACAACGGGGGTCCGTAACTAACTACGCGGCTACATTCCGACAAATTACTATAAGCTTAGACTAGGACGACGAACCCTTAATGTTAGCCTTTTACGAAGGACTTAAGGAAGAAGTTAAGGACGAACTCTACCGAGACGAAGAACCAAACACCTTAACTAAGTACATCGCCATAGCTATGCGAATTGACAACCGATAACACACGTGACGATAGTAAAAGCGTAACTAAGGGTTCGGATTCATTCCGTACACTACAAATCAAAGTAGGAAACGCTAACCCTAAGGAACTAATTAAAGGCGAAATCAACTAGGAATTACGTAGGCTCACTTAACAAACCCTAGACCTATAGAACTAGACGCAATTCAACGAGACAAGAAGAACCTTACATGCCATAATTATAGAAAGAAAGGACACTTTACACGAGAATGCCGGTCACCTAAGAAGGGGAAAGCAAATTAGAACCCCATACCGGAGAGTAAGTAACAAATCAACACACTAACGAACGAAACTCGCTTAGAATACGAAACCATAGGAATGGGCGAATTGACTAAGACCGCTCACGCCTCACTCTTATGGACCGTATGCTATAACGACGCATACTTAATCCATAAGTCCGATAAAGACGTAAAGGGATGGTACCCTAAGAAACCAAAGGCATCCTAAACGGTCGCCGTACTTAAACGAACCATAATTGAAGAAGAAGAAAGAGATTACTTAATCGACGAGTCCATAGGGACTAACGAAGCCGAAGAATGGGAACAATAAGTAACCTAACTACTTTAAGACATGAAGAAAGAAAACAACGAAGGAGAAACCACCGATTTAATAGGAATAGAAGAAATCCGAGAATGGTAGGACGAGAACCTCATGCTATTCGCATGAACGACCGTAGATGACTAAAAGTGTGTAGTAAGCGCTAGGCAAAATCCCATACCAAAAGGAGGATGCTAAGTCGTGTTCGTTCTAACATATAACATTTAATAACTATTCAACCTTAAAAACCCTATACCATAATGGGTATTCGGTAACGACGAACGACTAGCACCCAGACATTAAGACCACGAAGAGATCGGATGGATCTCATGCATCTACCATCATTACGAGATACACCTCAAACAGAAAGGACGACATAACACATTCCCACGATAGCTACTAGACACTAGAATCACTCAACTATACACTTAAGAAGAAGTAAAGTACCTCCGTTTCGTGCACCATAACGAAGAAGCTTAGGTGGTAGCCTTACAATATAACTCACTAGAAGTCTGTCTCCTAGATAGCGACCCTAAAGATGGATATAATTACGAACGAGAAGACTATAAGATGCACATACCGTATAAGGTATAACAGTGGCACAAAAAACGACAAGAAGAAATTCAACGACATCACGAAGATGACGAACAATACGAACGACTTAAGTAAGCACAGACAGAAATGCTACGGCGGAAACGTAAGGGAAGGTAAGATCCCAAGAAGGTATTGGAGCACATCCTCGAATGTTAGGAGTGCGTCCTAGAAGCCCTACTACGTTACGACGACGTCCTAAACCCTATAAGTAACCTATACTTCGAAGGATTCGACTTCTTTAGGAATAAAGAAACCTAACTAGAATAGAAGGAACGATAGGAGGAAATCAGGAAGAAACTCCCCATAACCTACGCACATAAAAGCTCATCGGAGAATAACGATAGTGAAAGTATTTACGACTCTAACGATGGGCACCTAATACCGGTGAATCTAGAACATGCCACTAAAAGGGGACACAAAACACCGATGGAGATCTTCGACGACCTCTTCCTATATAAGAAATGTCATAAGGGAAAGAGTGCTAAAAGAATACACCGTAAAATTTACTAACTCCATCACGGTAGATTCGATTTCATCACGAAGAAAATAAGAGACCCTAAACTCGTGACGATCTGGGAGGAACTCGAGAAGGACATCCTAAAGGACTACGTATATAAGAATAAGAACAACCAAGCAAAAAAAACGACTAGCGTTATCTATGAAAGGGCTACAGAATGACTTAAATACCCTAAGGACCCTCTACGCGACACAGGCAGATCGCAGTATGAAAACGGTCTTAGATGTCTAGATCTAGGGACATCGTATATGAGCACTATTGGATAGTAGTGCGATGGGAAACTATATATCCCTAGCTATAGTTAACCACTATTAGCTACCATAGCATCAGAAAGTCGAGCCTTATAGGCTATGCAATATCGAAGGTGACGCCTTTAACTATAATGGTGGGAAAGTCGACATGAAGACTAATCATCTCGACATGTCTGTCTAAGGACACTATAAGCAGGTTAGTTTCGATGTTATGAACCTATCTGGTTACGATCTGATACTTAGTCACCCATAGCTTTGGGAGAGTAACCTTATGATCGATTGGCGTACTAGCTAGCTGCGATAGATAGACACCGCGGCGCGCGACGATCATTTACGACTAGAAGAAGCGAAATTTCGCGACGACTTAGCCTCTAAAGAAGCTTCATAGGGAAGCTATAAGCGAGCCGTATAGGCGATAACGTCGAGAGAAACGACAATAGCTATAATAGCGACTCAGAAGAGCCTACAACCTAGTCTACGACATAAGTAATCACGAAAGCACGACAAACGAGTTAAGAGGATAATTACACTCCTTAAACGACACCTAAGTTATGTCAACAAGACACTTAGTCAGCAAGAAGAAATGCCCTTAGAAGACGAAGACAGAATAAAGAACGTCCCTAAGGAATACCATAAGTATAATAAACTATTCTAAGAAAAACTTAACATAAGACTGCCGGAATATAGTTAATGGGACTATAAAATCTACCTTAAAGACGGAGTTACGACTAAGTTCCATAAGATCTATAACCTTAACGAGACGTAACTTACCACATTATAGGAATATCTAGATGATAAACTTACTAAAGGTTACATTTAGCTATCCAAATTGGAAGTAAGATACTTAGTAATGTTCGTTCTAAAGAAAAATGGGAAGCTACGGTTAGTTATAGACTACTAGTAGCTTAATGATGTCACCATTAAGGACCGAACACCATTACCGCTTATCTCTAAACTATAAGATAGGCTTCACGGCAAGAAGTACTTCACGGCTCTTAACCTAAAGGACGCTTATAATCTTATCCGCATTAAGCTTAGNTGGAAGATAGCCTTTCGAACTAAGTTCGGACTATTTAAGTACTTAGTCATGCCTTTTGGTCTAACCAATGCCCTAACGTCATTTTAGCGAATGATTAACACGGTATTGTGAGAGTACCTTAATATCTTCGTTATTATATATTTAGATGACATCCTAATCTTCTTAAAGACCCTTAAAGAGCATAAGGATTATATACATAAGGTACTACAAATGCTATAAGATACGAAACTCCTCGTTAAACCTACGAAGAGCCACTTTTACGTTTAGAAAGTGGAATTTCTTAGATATATCATCACTCCGAATGAGATTCGGATGGACTTAAAGAAAATCGAATTAATGCGTGACTAACTAACACTTAAGAATGTAAAGGACGTATAAGCCTTTATCGGACTCGTTAACTATTATTAACGTTTCGTGCGAGACTTCAGTAAGATCGCGGCATTACTTACGAACCTCACGAAAGGAATAGCAAAATTCGAATAGACTAAGGAATGCTAGTAAGCCTTCGATAAGATTAAGGACATAATCACCTTAAATGTGGTCTTAATAACCTTTAACCCTAAATGATAAGTGGAATTAGAGACCGACGCCTTAGACTTCGTAATTAGTGCTTAAATTAGATAACGAGATGATAAGGGAAGACTCTAACTAATCGCCTTTTACTCTAAGAAGCTCTATGGAGTAAAGCTTAACTACCTAATTTACGATAAGGAGTTCCTAGCCATTATCTAAGCATTTAAAGAATTTCGACATTACCTTACGGGAAGCAAACATAAGGTTAAGGTCTACACTAACCATAAGAATATTGCATACTTTGCTATAACGTAAGAACTTAATAAACGATAATTAAGATACGCTAAATTCTTAGTTAACTTCGATTTCGAGATCATCTATCGGAAAGGATTAGAAAACGGTAGAGCTGACGCTCTTAGCTAACGACTAGACTACGATATAGGAGAAGCGAAAGTAACGGGATAACTCTTATAGCTTAACGAATAAGGAAACCTCGAATAACGATCTCTAAGCACGCTCACGTTTAAGGTCGAACCAGATAGGATAATATTCGAGAAGATTCACTAGGTTACTAAGGACTGGAAACTAGAAGAATACCCGGATAAAGTAAAACCTAGACTGTCACTAACATTTAATGATAAAATCTAGCTACTAAAAGGATTGCGCGAAGACACGATTAAGGAAATCCACGCATACCCCACATCGGGACACTAAGGAATTCGCAAAACCCTCAAAAGGATTCGAAGGACTTACGACTATTAAGGAATTAAGAACGATGTTATACGCATCATAAAAGAATGTAAAGACTATATATGAGCGAAAGCATCACGATATAAGCTATACGGAGAGCTTAAACCTCTACTAGTGCTAACATAACTATAGGAGTCAATCGCCTTCGACTACATTACGAAGCTACTACTATTAAAGGAACCTATAACGAATACGGTCTATAATAGTATCTTCGTTATTACCGATAGACTTATAAAGTACGGATATTTCATTCCTTATAAGGAAGCGAGTAACTCTGAAGAACTCGTATACACTTTTCTTAAAACCATTGTTAGTAACCACGGACTGCTTAAGGAAATCATCTTAGATAGATGAACGACATTCGCTTTAAAGTTTTGGCAAGCCCTTATAGCGTAACTCAGACTGAAACATAAACTAAGTATAGCATACCACCTTTAGACGGACGGATAAACCGAAAGGCTTAATCAAACTCTAGAACAATACTTACGGTGCTACATTAATTACGAATAGGACGATTAGGTCTCGAAGCTACTAATAGCTTAACTCGCTTATAACAGCTCGATCGCCGAATTAACCTAGCTCACATTAATGTACGCTAACTACGGATACAATCTAAAAGCCTACCGGATTCCGAAAGAAGGACCACTTATAGAAAAAGCTATACTTATAGTTAATTAATTACGCTCGTTACACTCATGAATGCGGAAGGAACTTAAATACGTGCGCTAACGGATAGCACATTACTATAATAAAAGAAGATCGAAGGGACCGATCTTTAAGAGAGGAGATATGGTTTACTTACTCTAACGAAATTTCATAATAAATCGACTAAGCTCAAAGCTTAACTATAAGAAAGTTAGACCGTTTAAAATCGCAGAAAAACTTTCGAACACTAATTACTAACTATCACTACCCAAAACGATAAGAATACACGACATTTTTCACATTTCACTCTTAAAACCAGTACCAAAAAACGCGAAACAATAACTATATATCGAAGTTTACGAAGAAGAATACGAACCAGAATGGATACTTAATAAATAAGTTATAGACGGAGAAGTTAAATACCTCATTAAGTGGAAGGGATACGATAGCGCTAAAAACATATAGGAACCCACTAAACACCTAAAGGACTGCCCCCACCTCTTACGTTAATATCACTAAAAAGAACTGGTTCGCTTAGTAATGAGGACTAGTCAATAAGACTAAAGGCGCTAAGGGACTGGGCGTCCCTTACTGACTGCTATTCTAATAGAATAGCCTCCTCTTAGGAGCGGACACCGTCCTCCTCGTCTAACTCCCTCATCCCTTAAGAAAACAACTTAGAGGTGCGGTTACGAAAGAAGTCGCGCTATTTTCGTAAGCGTGACAACCAGGCTAACGCTTCTTAAAGTTCATTCTCCGATTTTTCGATCTCGGATTCAATACGCTTCTATTTAGCGGCAGTATGAGTCATTACGATACGTTAGACTACGGTCAGGCGGGAAAAGTAGTGAGCACTTATAAGCTAAGGCTACGTTAACGTTATTATAAGAACGACCACGTTTGACACATTTAAGGTAACGTAAAGAGCCGTCCCTAATATAATAGACCTTTTTCTACTTAAAACAATAAGAACACGGCATGATCTCCTTACCGGTTTCGGAAATGAGGGCGATAAGGGCGGAACGCTACGCGGATTTTTTAGAAACACGCTTTTCGACATGACCTAACATAGCGGATTAGGGCATAATGGGAGAAGGAAAGAATGAGGGAACACTTACTAGTGAGAACCAACACGGTTTTGTTTAATCTTAGGATAAGATCTAAGGAGGGGAGACATTATGTCACGACCCGATATGCGACCTATACGTGACATAGGAGAGACCCCACTTTTTTCCTTCTAACCACACTTAGTCAAATAGGATTACTAACACTACATTACGATCTAAGGAGGGTCGCTCCTAGATCACTATGATCCCGTCACGATCTAGCTTAGATCACGACGACCTCGTCGTGATCCCCTTATTATATATACGAACACATTCATTACTAGATAGACGTACTCACAGCTCTTTAGCTATCAATATAGAAGTCAACACTCAACTTGCTCCAGTTCCCAAGTCTCGCACTAGACTGTAACCCGACCTGCCTAGACGACACCCTAGTCTTTCTGTTAAACATAAACCGACCTCTGTCTGCCCTGCAGTCAGACTCGAACGTCACAATTAAATAAGCTTCTAAACCTAATGTAGATTATAGACCTATTATTAGATATAGTGGTTATGAGACGGAGCCTTATCTTCTTATATAATAGTGTTAGGTCTTTCCTTAAGGCATTCCTTCGTAAATAGAATTAGTTTAGGTAATAAGATAACCTATTAATAACGCCACTAATCGATATCGCCTTTCTTACTACGAGAGAGCTTACTAGTACGGCTATTCCACTAGAACTAAAGCTTCCGGCCGGGCTTATTCCGTGTTAAGTAAAGACATTCTATACTTAAGGTAAGCTCTTAGTTACGGCGAGCTTCCGGCTTAAGCACTTCATTTATCTTAGCGATCTCTTTCTTAACGGCACGCTTCTTAGTAATAGTCTCTAAAGCCTAATATGTGACGTTCGGGTCTGGCTGTAGAGCAGATAGAGGTCGGTTTATGTTTAACAGAAAGACTAAGGTGTCGTCTAGGCAGGTCGGGTCACAGTCTGGTGTGAGACTTAGGAACTAAAGCAAGTCGAGCGTTAACTTCTGTATTGATAGCTAAGGAGCTGGAGTAGCTCTTACTGGAGGCGGTTTAAGACCGCGTCTATATACTTAGACGATGTATGTTAGAGCGTCGTGATCCCTTATGTAAGGCTCGTCGTGATCCCTCCTGGCTTACGGTGAACCTATATAGGAGCGCTATGAGCTTAGCGGCCTTAGGTGATTAAAGGAAAAAGGTGGGCCCCTCCGGAGCACGTAAGGGCCGCATATCAGGTCGTAATATAATGTCTCCCCTCTCTAGATCTTATCCTAAGATTAGCTAAAACGCGCCTATCTCCCCGTTCTGTTAGTTCGTTAAATTCTCCCTTTCCTTCCCCTTCCGTAGCTAACTAAAATGCTAGATCGCATCCAAAAACCCTATAGCCGTAAAACCGTTAAACGCGAAAACGCCGCTACTTTTATCGTATTAAACGGCGATCGTTCCGAGATGCTATACACCTATTATTTCCGACATAAGAAATCCTATAAGTTTGCTACTAGTTGGAAAGACTATGGTGAATGTATACGGAAGGGTCGTAGTTATGATGGGGTCCTCGTTAGTAACTCTCATGAGTCTTTTATAGTCTCGCTTCACCCCTAATGACCCTTCCTAACTCCTTCTAGTGAGTCGTTTAATCGAATAGTAAAAAAAGCTAGACTAGGAGGCCGTAAAGGCGGAGGATGACTTAATCGAGCTCTAAGCTAAACTGTTTGCTATTATGTCTCGCCTAGCTCATATCTAACGGATACGTAATGAGGTGAAGGCTAAGAGCGAGGAGTTATTCCACCGTGGTATAGATAAATTAGAATAAGAAAGTGAGGTCCTTCCCGCTCTAAATGCTCACGAAAACTAGGTAGTTAACGACCTCTAAAGCTTAGGTGTCCCGGACGAGGTGGATTGGTCCTAATTCGGGTTGGGTAATGAGTTTGGGGATGTTAGTTAGTTAGTGACATCTCCTAACGGACCCTTTGGTGGTATTATCGTAAGAGGTGGTAGCAGTTCTTTAGGTGCCTAACTAGTTCCTATATGTTTTTAACGTCGTTATATCCTTTCCATTTAACGAGATATTTGATTTCTCCGTCTATAGCTTATTTATTAAGTATTCGTTCCGGTTCGTATTCCTCTTCGTGAACTTTAATATATAGTTATTATTTTGCGTTTCTTAGTGCTAGTTTAAAGAGTGAAATATAAAAAATGTCGTGTATTTTTATCGTTTAGGGTAGTGATAGTTAATAGTTAGTGTCTAAAAGTTTCTCTATAATTTTGAATGGTCTAACTTTCTTATAGTTAAGTTTCGAGCTTAGTCGATTCGTTATGAAATTTCGTTAGAGTAAGTAGATTATGTCTCCTCTTTTAAAGATCGGTCCCTTCGATCTTTTCTTATTATAGTAATGTGCTATCCGTTAGCGTATGTACTTAAGTTCTTTTCGTATCTATAAGTGTAATAAGCGTAGTTAGTTAGCTATGAGTATGGCTTTTTCTATAAGTGGTCCTTCCTTTAGAGTTCGATAGGCTTCTAGGTTATACCCATAATTAGCGTATATTAACGTGAGCTAGGTTGATTTAGCGATCGAGCTATTATAAGTGAGTTAAGCCGTTAGTAACTTTAAAACCTAATCGTCTTATTCGTGGTTAATGTAATACCGTAAGTATTGTTCTAAAGTTTGGTTAAGCCTTTCGGTTTGTCTATCCGTTTAAGGGTGATATGCTATACTTAGTTTGTGTTTCAGTCTAAGTTATGTTATAAGGGCTTACTAAAATTTCGAGGTAAATATCGTTCCTCTATCCGAGATGATCTCCTTAAGTAGTCTATAATTATTAATAATGATTTTAAGAAAAGTGTATATAAGTTCTTCGGAGTTACTCACTTCCTTATAGGGA
>JPKY01000090.1:0-110220 GCA_000769265.1 Hapsidospora chrysogenum ATCC 11550
ATGCCTTCCAAAACGCACTTTCTTGCCGGGTAGAGCTATAGCTAGAGACAGAGCCCCTCGTCAGCGACGGCAGCCTTCGCGCTGATTTTAACGCCATCCTAAGCTCTAGCCGCTATTTCTACGACGTGCAGATAGTGGCTATCCATAAGGATAGCGCTAGAAGGACCGCTAGCGAGACCCTTACGGAAGCCACGGAGGCGAAGCGGCTAAAGTATAAGTCTCTTAGCGCCTTCTTCCACCCACTAGTTATCTCAGCCGGCGGGCTAATGGAGAAGGACACGGCGAAGTCGTACAAGGCTATCTAGAAGTGTGACGTTCGGGTCTGACTGCAGGGCAGACAGAGGTCGGTTTATATTTAACAGAAAGACTAGGGTGTCGTCTAGGCAGGTCGGGTCACAGTCTAGTGCGAGACTTAGGAACTGGAGCAAGTCGAGCGTTAACTTCTGTATTGATAGCTAAGGAGCTAGAGTAGCTCTTACTGGAGCGATCTAGGACCGCGTCTATATACTTGGACGACGCATATTGGAGCGTCGTGATCCCTTATGTGAGGCTCGTCGTGATCCCTCCTGGCTCACGGTGAGCCTGTGTAGGAGCGTTATGAGCCTAACGGCCTTAGGTGATTGGAGGAAAAAAAAAGGTGGGCCCCTTCGTAACACGTGAGGGCCGCATATCGGGTCGTAACATAATGTCTCCCCTCTCCAGATCTTATCCTAAGATCAGCTAAAACGCGCCTATTCCCCCGTTCTGTTAGTTCGTCAAATTCCTCCTTTCCTTTCCCTTCCGTGGCTGACCAAAATGCCAGATCGCATCCAAAAATCCCGTAGCCGCAAAACCGTCGAACGTGAAAACGCCGCTACTTTTATCGCGTTAAACGGCGATCGTTCTGAGATGCTATGCACCTATTGTTTCCGACATAAGAAATCCTGTAAGTTTACTGCCAGTCGGAAAGACTATGGTGAATGTGTGCGGAGAGGTCGTAGTTATGATGGGGTCCTCGTTAGTAACTCTCATGAGTCTTTTCCTAGTCTCGCTCCACCCTTAATGACCCTTCCTAACTCTTTCTAGTGAGTCGTTTAATCGAATAGCAGAAAAAGCTAGACCAGGAGGCCGTGGAGGCGGAAGATAACTTAATCGAGCTCCAGGCCAAACTGTCTACTACCATGTCCCGCCTAGCCCGTATCTGACGGATACGTAACGGGGTAAAGGCTAAGAGCGAGGAGTTATTCCACCGTGGCATAAATGAACTAGAACGGGAAAGCGAGGTCCTTCCCGCCCTAAATGCCCACGAAAACTAGGTAGTTAATGACCTTCAGAGCCTAAGCGTCCCGGATGAGGTGGACTGGTCCCAATTCGGGCTGGGCAACGAGTTCGGAGATGTTAGCCAGCTAGTGACATCTCCCGGCGGACCCTCTGGTAGTACTGTCGTAGGAGGCGGTAGCAATTCTTTAGGTACCTAGCTAGTTCCTATATATTTTCAGCGTCGTTATATCCTTTCCATTTAACGAGATATTTGATTTCTCCATCCATGACTTATTTGTCGAGTATTCGTTCCGGTTCGTATTCCTCTTCGTGAACTTCGATGTGTAGTTATTGTTTCGCGTTTCTTAGTGCTAGTTCGAGGAGTGAAATGTGAAAAATGTCGTGCATTTTCATCGTTTAGGGTAATGACAGTTAGTAGTTAGTGTCTAAAAGTTTTTCTGCAATCTTAAATGGTCTAACTTTCTTATGGTTAAGTTTCGAGCTTGGTCGATTCGTTATGAAATTTCGTCGGAGTAGGTAGACTATGTCTCCTCTCTTAAAGATCGGTCCTTTCGATCTTTTCTTATTATGGTAGTGTGCCATCCGTTAGCGTACGTACTCCAGTTCTTTTCGCATCTACGAGTGTAATAAGCGTAGTTAGTTAGCTATAAGTATAGCTTTTTCTATAAGTGGTCCTTCCTTCGGGGTCCGGTAGGCTTCTAGGTTGTATCCGTAGTTAGCGTACATTAGCGTGAGCTAGGTTAATTCGGCGATCGAGCTATTATAGGCGAGTTGAGCTATTAGTAGCTTTGAGACCCAGTCATCCTGTTCGTAATTAATGTAACACCGTAGGTATTATTCTAATGTTTGATTGAGCCTTTCAGTTTGTCCGTCCGTCTAAGGATAATATGCCGTACTTAGTTTATGTTTTAGTCTGAGTTGTGTCATGAGGGCTTGCCAGAATTTTGAGGCAAATGTCGTCCCTCTGTCTAAGATGATCTCCTTAGGTAGTCCGTGGTTACTAATAATGACTTTAAGAAAAGTGTATACGAGTTCTTCGGAGTTACTCGCTTCCTTATAGGGGATGAAATATCCGTACTTTATGAGTCTATCAGTAATAATAAAGATGCTATCGTAGACTATATCCGTTATGGGCTCTTTCGATGGGGGTAGTTTCGTGATGTGATCAAAAGCGATTGATTCCTATAGTCGTGTTGGCACTAATAAAGGTTTGAGCTCTCCATATGGTTTGTGTCGTGTTGCTTTTACTTATATATAGTCTTCACATTCTTTTATGATGCGTGTGACATCATTCTTAATTCCTCGATAGTCGTAAGTCCTTCGGATCCTTTTGAGGGTTCTTCGAATTCCTTAGTGTCCTAACGTTAGGTATGCATAGATTTCTTTAATGGTCCTTTCTCGTAGGTTTCTTACGTTAGGAATCTATATTTTCCCGTTATATTCGTTTCCGTTTCCCTAGTTGACGACTCTAGGTTCCACTTCGTGTCCCTAACACAATGCACTGGTTTCCTTAATCTCGTTATGCAATTCGTTAGTTACTTCCATCTTGTAGGTGACAGTACTTAATAATCGTTATTCGAGGTTTCCTTATTTATTAAGCTATAGGAGTTATCCTATCGCTTTTACCTCTCCTATGTCGTAATCTAGTCGTTAGCTAAGAGCGTCAGCTCTGCCGTTTTCTGATCCCTTTCGGTGGATGATCTCGAAATCGAAGTTAGCCAAGAATTTAGCGTATCTTAATTATCGTTTGCTAAGTTCTTACGTCGTGGCGAAGTATACAATATTCTTATGATTAGTGTAGACCTTAACCTTATGTTTGCTTCCCGTAAGGTAATGTCGGAATTCTTTAAATGCTTAGATAATGGTTAGGAACTCCTTATCGTAAATTAAGTAGTTAAGTTCTACTCCGTGAAGTTTCTTAGAGTAAAAGGCGATTAGTCGGAGTCTTCCCTTATCATCTCGTTGTCCGATTTAAGCACTAATTGCGAAGTCTAAGGCGTCGGTCTCCAATTCCACTTATCGTTTAGGGTCAAAGGTTGTTAAGACCACGTCTAAAGTGATTGTGTCCTTAATTTTGTTAAAGGCTTGTTGGTATTCTTCTGTCCATTCGAATTTCGCTATTCCTTTCGTGAGGTTCGTGAGTGGTGCTACGATCTTGCTAAAATCTCGCACAAAGCGTTAGTAGTAGTTAGCGAGTCCGATAAAGGCTTATACGTCTTTTACGTTCTTAGGTGTTAGCTAATCGCGCACTAATTCGATTTTCTTCGGGTCCATCCGAATCTCATTTGGGGTGATAATATGTCTGAGAAATTCCACTTTCTAAACGTAGAAGTGGCTCTTTATAGGTTTAACGAGGAGTTTCGCATCTTATAGCGTTTGGAGTACCTTATGCACATAATCCTTATGTTCTTTAAGGGTTTCCGAGAAGATTAGGATGT
Source organism: Hapsidospora chrysogenum ATCC 11550 (assembly GCA_000769265.1). NCBI lineage: Eukaryota > Fungi > Ascomycota > Sordariomycetes > Hypocreales > Bionectriaceae > Hapsidospora > Hapsidospora chrysogena. The sequence goes on from JPKY01000090.1 coordinate 3,699, forward strand.
CGTTTAGGTACATAATAACGAAGATGTCTAAGTACTCTCACAGTACCGTGTTAATCATTCGCTAGAATGACGCTAAGGCATTAGTCAGACCAAAGGGCATAACTAAGTACTCGAATAGTCCGAACTTAGTTCGAAAGGCTATCTTCCATTCGTCTTTAGGCTTGATGCGGATAAGATTATAAGCGTCCTTAAGGTTAAGAGCCGTGAAGTACTTCTTACCGTGAAGCCTATCTCGTAATTTAGAGATAAGCGGCAATGGTGTTCGGTCCTTAATGGTGACATCGTTAAGCTGCCGGTAGTCCACGACTAACCGTAACTTCCCATTTTTCTTTAGAACGAACATTACTGGGTATCCTACTTCCGATTTGGATGGCTGAATATAGCCTTTAGCGAGTTTATCGTCCAGATATTCCCGTAGTGTAGTAAGTTACGTCTCGTTAAGGTTATAGATCTTATGGAACTTAGTCGTAGCTCCGTCTTTAAGGCAGATTTCATAATCCCATTAACTGTGTTCCGGCAGTCCTGTGTCGAGTTTTTCTTAGAACAGTTTGTTATACTTATAGTATTCCTTAGGGACGCTCTTCATTCTGTCTTCGTCTTCTAAAGGCGTTTCTTCTTACTAACCGAGTGTCTTATTGACATGACTTAGGTGTCGTTTAAGGAGTGTAATTATCTTCTTAACTCGTTTGTTATGTTTCCGTGATTACTTATGTCGTAAACTAGGTTGTAGGCTCTTTTGAGTCGCTATTATGGCTATTGTCGTTTCCTTCGACGTCATTGCCTAAACGGCTCGCTTATGGCTTCCCTATGAAGCTTCTCTAGAGGCTAAGTCGTCGCGAAATTTCGCTTCTTCTAGTCGCAAATAATCGTCACGCGCTACGGTGTCCATCCATCGCAGTTAGCTAGTGCGCCAATCGATCATAAGGTTACTCTCCCAAAGCCATAGATGACCGAGTATCAAATCGTAACCGGATAGGTTCATAACATCGAAACTGACTTGCTTATAGTGTCCTTAGACAGACATGTCGAGATGATTAGTCTCTATGTCGACTTTCCCACCATTATAGTTAAAGGCGTCGCCTTCGATGTTACACAGCCTATAAGGCTCGACTTTCTGATGCCATAGTAGCTAATAGTGGTTAACTATAGCTAGGGATATGTAGTTTCCCATCGCACCACTATCTAATAGTGCTCGTATGCGATGTCCCTAGATCTGGACATCTAAGACCGTTTTCATACTGCGATCTGCCTATATCGCGCAGAGGGTCCTTAGGGTGTTTAAGTCATTCTATGGCCCTTTCATAAATGACGCTAGTCGTTTTTTGCCTAGTTGTTCTTATTCTTATGTACGCAGTTCTTTAGGATGTCCTTCTCGAGTTCCTCCTAGATTGTTATGAGTTTGGGGTCTCTTGTTTTCTTCGTGGTGAAATCGAATCCGCCGTGATGGAGTTAGTAAATTTTACGGTGTATTCTTTCAGCACTCTTTCCCTTATGACATTTCTTATATAGGAAGAGGTTATCGAAGATCTCCATCGGTGTCTTATGTCCCCTTTTGGTGGCATGTTCTAGATTCACCGGTATTAGGTGCCCATCATCAGAGTCGTAGATGCTTTCACCGTCGTTATTCTCCGATGAGCTTTTATGTGCGTAGGTTATAGGGAGTTTCTTCCTGATTTCCTCCCATCGTTCCTTCTATCCTAGTTGGGTTTCTTTATTCCTAAAGAAGTCGAATCCTTCGAAGCATAGGTTACTTATAGGGTCTAGGATGTTATCGTAACGTAATAAAGCTTCTAGGACGCACTCCCGACATTTAAGGATGTGCTCTAGTACCTTCTTGGGGTCCTGCCTTCCCTTACGTTTCCGCCGTAACATCTCTGTCTGTACTTGCTTAAGTCGTTCGTATTGTTCGTTATCTTCGCGATATCGTTAAATTTCTTCTCGTCGTTTTTTGTGCCATTATTGTACCTTATACGGTATGTGCATCTTATAGTCTTCTCGTTCGTAGTTATATCTATCTTTAGGGTCGCTATCTAGGAGACAGACTTCTAGTGAGTTATATTGTAAGGCTACCACCTAAGCTTCTTCACTACGGTGTACGAAACGGAGGTACTCTACTTCTTCCTAGGTGTATGGTTAAGTGATTCTGGTGTCTAGTAGTTATCGTGGGAATGTGTTATGTCGTCCTTTCTGTTTGAGGTATATCTCGTAATGATGGTAGATGCATAAGATCCATCCGATCTCTTCGTGGTCTTAATGTCTGGGTGCCAGTCGTTCGTCATTACCGAATACCCATCGTGGTGTAAGGTTTTTAAGGTTAAATAGTTATCGAATGTTATATGCTAGAACGAACACGACTTAACATCCTCCTTTTGGCATGGGATTTTGCCTAACGCTTACTGCACACTTCTAGTCGTCCACGGTCATTCGTGCGAATAGCATGAGGTTCTCGTCCTACCATTCTTGGATTTCTTCTATTCCCACTAAATCAGTGGTTTCTCCTTCGTTATTTTCTTTCTCTATGTCTTAGAGCAGTTAGGTTGCTTATTGTTCCTATTCTTCGGCTTCGCTAGTCCCTATGGACTCGTCGACCGAGTAATCTCCTTCTTCTTCTTCGATTATGGTTCGTCTAAGCATAGCGACCGTCCGGGATGCCTTTAGTTTCTTAGGGTACCATCCCTTTGCGTCTTTATCGGACTTATGGATCAAGCATGCGTCATCATAGCATACGGTCCATAAGAGTGAGGCGTGAGTGGTCCTGGTCAACTCGCCCATTCTTATGATTTCGTATCCTAAGCGGGTTTCGTTCGCTAATGTGTTGATTTGTCGTTTGCTTTCCGGTACGGGGTTCTAATTTGCTTTCCCCTTCTTAGGTGACCGGCACTCTTATGCAAAGTGTCCTTTCTTTCCACAGTTATGGCATATAAGGTTCTTCTTGTCTCTTTGAACTACGTCCAGTTCCATGGGTCCGGGGTTTGTCGAGTGAGCCCACACAGTTCCTAGTTGATTTCGCCTTTAGTTAGTTCCTTAGGGTTAGCGTTTCCTACCTTAGTTTACAGTGTACGGAATGAATCCGAACCCTCGGTTGCGCTTTTACTATCGTCACGCGTATTGTCGGTTATCAATTCGCATAGCCATAGCGATGTACTTGGTTAAGGTGTCTAGTTCTTCGTCTCGGTAGAGTTCGTCCTTAACTTCTTCCTTAAGTCCTTTATAGAAGGCTAACATTAAGGGTTCGTCGTCCCAGTCCAAGCTTATAGCAATTTGTCGGAATGTAGCCGTGTAGTTAGCTACGGACCCCCGTTGTCTAAGCGTTTTGAGTCTCTCGATGGCTTGTCGTTATTCGTTAACGGTTCCAAAAGCTTCCTTAATGGCTTCCTTAAAGTTGTCAAAGCTAGCGAAGATATTCACTATTTCCTAGTCTTAGTCTCGTGGTTCGTTATTAAGGTAATCCCGTAGGATTGGCTCGAACTAGGCGAGAGCGGTTCCTTCTAGGTAAGTTCCCGCGTGGAGGACCTTATTGGGGTCGTTCTTAAGTCTTTCGGGGTAGAACCGATAGTAAGCCTTAAGTTAAGTGAGGAATCCTTAGAGCGTTCCTAGAGTTCCATTAAAGGAAGTTAGGTGCTATGGTTTGATGATCTCGCCGATGTCCTTAGTTTCTATCCGCGTGTAAGTCGGAGTGGTTCTAACGTTAGACGAGGTCGGGGTTAGGGTCGTGCTTAGAGCTATGGTGTGGGTGTCGAAATATTGCCTAGGGGTGACACAGTAGTCCACTAAATAAGAGCTATTAATGTGTGACGTTCGGGTCTGACTGCAAGGCAGATAGAGGTCGGTTTATGTTTAACAGAAAGACTAGGGTGTCGTTTAGGCAAGTCGGGTCACAGTCTGGTGCGAGACTTAGGAACTGGAGCAAGTCGAGCGTTAACTTCTGTATTGATAGCTAAGGAGCTGGAGTAGCTCTTACTGAAGGCGATCTAGGACCGCGTCTATATACTTAGACGACGCATGTTGGAGCGTCGTGATCCCTTATGTGAGGCTCGTCGTGATCCCTCCTGGCTCACGGTGAGCCTGTGTAGGAGCGTTATGAGCCTAGCGGCCTTGGGTGATTAGAGGAAAAAAAAAGGTGGGCCCCTTCGTAGCACGTGAGGGCCGCATATCGGGTCGTAACAAGAAGCTAGTAGGCCCCACGGCAGCTAGCTACATGGACACGTCTATAGGACTAGCGCTTACACGGTCCCGGGCATTAGCTGCCGCCTCTATCGCGAGGCCCACGCCACGGAGGAAGTAAGGATGCTATAACGTTGTTTTTCGGGTCTTCTTTCTCTTATAACCTCGCTTTCCTTTGTTTTTCCTATTAGTGGGCTATTCTTTCTTACCTATTACCTCTCTTTTCTTTCTCTTCCTTACCCCTCATCTCTTTTATATATAAAAACAACTAGCGATTAGCTTAGATAGGTAGCCTAACCCAATCCAAACCCTAACCCTAAGTTAGGTGTTAAAACCCCGGTCGGTTAATTAAAGTCGGAGAGTTAACTAACTCTCCCGATTCTATACGTCCTGGACGGACTATATAATCGAGTTAGTAACGACCCGACCACGAGGTAGGGATAGACATACCGCGTTAAGTGCTAGGGGTATAACTATTTAGCTTAGATAAGCCCGCCGAGCTAGGGCTAGCTACTCGTATTAAGCTAAGGATGTCTTCTAGGGGTTAGTAGCGAATAAGCAATAAGACGGGACCGAATACGTACCGCGGTGTGATAGCGGGCACCCGTTAGGCTAAAGGCCGTCCGATGCTACTTCTCCACGTTAGAGAAGGACTCGCTTAGCTCGAAGGAGACGCGAGCGAGGCGGCGATAAACCATAGCTAGCAGAACGAAAAGCCTACCGCCCTCCTCTTCGGAGGGCTCGTTAAGTAACGAGGGGGCCGACCCGATACTAACGTGGCGGAGACTGTATATATCCTCGAGGACGGAGAGGGTACGGTATAAGTCTAGCTAGTCACCCTATATTAACGAGGCGACTTACGAAAACCGGTTAGATTAGTAAGCAAGAAGCGGTAAACCACGTAGTAATACTTATAGTATCGTAAAACGCTTAGGCTGCCTAACACTTATCGCACTTAATGTTAATAAGGTCGGTCCACCGACATTAAACCACTAAGGGCTAGAGAGGGAATAGCTCCGGGTCGCTCTTACGGTAGCGACGAGTCTAAACCATAACCACTAAGCGAAAATAACGTAAGTATTAATGAGGTTACTCTATAACCTCGTTATTACTATTAATGTCCTTAGGGCTAGAGGGTATTAGGTTATTACCACTTAGGATGCCCTCTTACTATATAGCGCCTCACCCTCTCCGGGCCCGTCCACCTTTATTAAGGAGGGCTAGTACGATAACGAGTCGTCACCAGCCTCTAGCGGCACTAAGGTGTATAGGGGCGGGGGGTCCTAAGGGTCCCGGCTTAGGTTATCTAGTCTTAAGGACGCGGCGGGGGGCGAAGCTACAAAACATTAATAAACACGACGTAAGTGGGGGAAAGCCGCGATACACACACGAGCCTGCCTAAGTAATTAAATCGGCTAGCTAGGCGATTCTTTAGTTAGCGCTAAAGCCCGCGCTAAGTGCGTCCCTCTAAGTTAGCATACTAGCGGGGCGTCGCCAGTTTGCTAACGTACTAGTTAGCGTAGCCTATAGGCGAGGCTACATCCCGACACTACGTTAGGAGCTAGACGTGCTAGCCTAACTAAGCGCGGGGGGACGACGGTTAGGCGTTATGGGCGCGGCGGGCGAGGATAGTTAGTCTCCCGTTATAGTGATTAAATACGATAAATTAATAGTCAAGGGGGAGCTAGGGATAATACGTGGGTAAAGCGGTTAGGAGTCTAGATAACTTTAATTAATAAAGGCGTGGGAAAGAGAAAAGAAAAAAAATAAGGAGAGGGGAGGGGAGAGCAGTTCTAAGGTAGGGTACACGGGCTAACTAGGGTACCTAAACCCCACGTAGGTAACTCAACCCCGGGTCGCCTAAGTAACTTAGTAGATACGGCTATCCACCCCAGAGGGGGGAATAGTTATAACGGATAAGTTAGGTGATCCGCCACGTACCGAGACTAACGTAGGTCCGCCTCGTCCACGAGGCGTGGATAATAAGTTAGCCCTCGTGACCCGAATTCTAGGATACATTCTAGGGTGGCCGGTTTACTAAGACTTAAGCTCTTTAAGCTTTAGTCTTAATATTGGAATAGAGCTACCGTTACCTCTTAGCCTTTACCTAGCTACCTTATGCACCTTCTACTTGTTACACTTCTTCTCCTTAATATCGTATCGGTAAGGGTCGCCTCTAAATACACGTTATAGATTATTAAACTATAGCTTATATTCTCGATAAGTAACGTTAATAGTAAGAGGGGTGATATTAAGGGCCTTAATAGCCTTCCGGCATCCCTTATTACTATTAGGACGGGTAGGTTCCTAGATAGAAATCGGGACGGCTTTATAGTTAAGTTAACGTAAGGCCTCCCGTTCCTTATGCTTAATACGGATAAGATCCTTAATTAAGGAGAGGCGTTTAGTTATAGCGGCCTGCTCGGCCCGGAGGTCCTTAATGGACTTCTCAGAGGGTCTAACGGTCTTAGACGGGGTACTATCCGTCTCGCCTAAGGTAATGTTAGCTACCGTATGTAACGCCGCCTTACCCTTAAGTCCTTAAGGGTTTATTTAGGGATCGCTTATAATTACGGGATTTTCGTCTCTAGCCTATAGGGTAGCACTAACGCTTTGGGTGGTAACCATCTTGGCTTCTTTAAGTAGCTATAAGGGAAGCTTTAGAATTGTAATAAGTAAAAGGTGCATAAGGTAGCTAGGTAAAGGCTAAGAGGTAATGGTAGCTCTATTCTAATATTAAGACTAAAGCTTAAGGAGGTTAAGCTTAAGGAGGCGTGCCTCCCTTTACGTTATTGCCCGCACTTAGGTTACGTGTGCTTACAAATCACTACCGCCTCGCCCACGAGGCGGAGGGGATCCGTCTCCGCCGCGTGGGTGGGTCACTTCATTGTTACAGATAGCGCCGCCGACTTAGACGTAGTTCTTAGTAATTTAAAGAATTAGCAATGCTATAGCTTAAAGAGAATAGATAATAGATCTCACCTAATAAACTAGCGGGGACCGTGCTAGATTCCTTTAACCCATAAGGCCTTAACGCCCATAATGCGAGACTTTAGCATATTGTAATACTTTAAGCGCCGGCGGGTAAAGAATAAATTTAACATTCTATTATAGGCACCACCTAGAATAACAGCGTTGTTTTCTTTTAGGGGTACGGGAGTCTCTCCGCTACCCACAAAGATCTGCTTGCTCTCCGACTCCCTAGAAGTTGTATTGCAGGTCTTGCCGAAATTTCAGCTTTTTAGCCGGACTTCGTTGCCACCGAGGACCAGAGTTCCTACGGTTCTCGCGCTCGATATCCTTTAGCGATACAATCTTTCATATCACGCGTATATGCATTTATCCCCAACGAATGTGACAGGCACAATGGCCACTGTAGGCAGTACTCTTAGCCTCCTTTTCGCCGCATTTGTTGCCCACCATTCCAATGTAGGTCCAAAGTGTCAGGAAACCCTTCTCAAGTGCTTAGCTGCAAAGGTGCCAAAGACGTATGTAGCGGTTCCCTCAAGTCGCCCATGTTTAAGTCCCCGACGAAGACAGTCATTAGTGGTCGGCGCAGGCGTCCCCTCCCACCAATTCCAAATGACATTCTGTTAGAACACCCCTCATATCATTTTACATGGGGATATAAGTGATATCTTAGTATAATCCGGTTAATATCCTGGTTACCATGTATAAATTTAACTTATATTATATAAAGGAGTTCTTACGTAGCATACACACGCCCTGTATGGGGTATTGGCCAACGTTAAGTATCAAGTGGGCGCATATAGCCGACTTATCACCTAACGCCACACACTTCCTCGGCTTTCATTCTAACAGTTTGCTGTATTACCGCCCCTCGGTCCCCCGCACAACCTCCCTTTAAGGGTGGAGTAAGGACTGCGTTATTGTCTACTTTCACATCGTACCTTTTATCTTGCATCTTTTCCTTTGCCCTCCTCTGGTATTTACCTTGTCATTCTGTCCACTGCAGATCGGAGTACTTCAATTCTAGTTACTCAAGTGTTCTGGATCCGCTGCAATCCCTTGTCGTCGCGGTGCAATATGTCCCAGTCACCTTTGAGCGCCGTTCCAGACACTCGAATTGAGCGTTTGGTGCAATGGGCCACCTTGGTAGAGTTTTTGGATATCCCCGATCCTGTTGTCCAACGGACGAAGGAGCTCTTCCTCGACACTCTTGGTTGTGCGATAGCCGGTCGCCATCATCCTGCAGTCGCCGCCATCACACGTTTTGCGACTCAGATGGGCCCCTCGGCTGGAACGTGCGAGCTGATTGACGGATCCCTGAGTTTCACGACGAGCCCAGCTTTTGCCGGCATGATAAATGGTGCATCCTCACACGTCGTTGAGCAGGATGATCTCCATATGAGCAGCATCACGCATCCAGTATGTTCTTTTGTATCCCCCGATATTGCTTGCGGCTAACCTGCGTCAGGCAACAGTCATCTTCCCGGCAGCTCTGGCAGTGGCTCAAGATGTCGGCTCCAGCGGGCAAGACTTCATAGCCGCCTGTGTTGTGGGATATGAGGTTGGCTGCCGCGCTGGGGAGTATCTGGGGAGGAGTCATTATGAGGTACGATTTCAATTAGTGTGCCATCGCATTCGCAGAGATCAGCCTAGTATGCAGTGTGGTATTCAACAGACCGACGGCTAACACAGGTAGAAATTCCACACGACGGCGACGGCGGGAGTCCTTGGAGTTGCTGCCGCCGCTTCCCGGCTGCTGAAACTCGACTACTCCCAAACTCTCTCTGCGGTTGGTACCGCCGGGACTCAGGCAGCTGGGTTGTGGCAGTTCATGGTGGATGCGACGCATTCTAAGCAAGTCCACACAGCTAAAGCTTGCTTTGACGGCATATTCGCCGCCTACGCGGCTAGGGACAGTCTCCTCGGCCCGCGAGATATCCTCGAGGGACCGCGCGGAATGGGTGCTGCTCTCGTCCCTGGAGAGACTACGCCTGCCGCTATTGACCGGAATCTCGGCGCTGACTTTGCCCTTCTCCGGTCCAGTTTCAAATGGCATGCGTCATGTCGACACACTCACCCCAGTGTGGACGCTCTCCTGAAGTTAATGGAGAGGCACAACGTTGGCTTTGAGGACATAGAGTCCGTGGTCACTCGTACCTACCAGGCTGCCTTTGACGTCCTGGGCCTGAGTGGTGTCGGGGAGACGGTCCATCAGAGCAAGTTCTCGATGGGGTTTGTGCTCGGTGTGGCCGCTAAGAACGGCCAGGCCATGATCACGGACTTCACCGAAGAGGCGCTCAGAGATTCTTCTCTCAGGGAGTTCCAGAAGAGGGTTACCATGGAACTTGACGAGGAAATTGACCGCCAGTTCCCGGAAAAGTGGCAAGGGACTGTTATTGTCAAATGCAAATCCGGAGAACAGTTCACCGAGTCAGTCTCTTTCGCCAAAGGAGATCCGGAGCTTCCCTTGTCCAGGTAGGGAATCCTCGGGGTTTCACTCACTCTAGTCAAGATTACGACTGACATGGTCCTAATAGATCTGAAATCGAGGCAAAGACACGGGCCCTAGCGGCATACGGGGGTGTAAAGAACCACAGCAAGATCGAGAAGCTCATTGAGAGAGCATTTAATCTCGAACACGAGAGAGACCTTCGCGGCTTCTCTTTTTAATCTTATTGGGCATGAAACTTATAATCATGTCAGACAACTACCACCAACCTCAGTTCATACATGCGAGGTTACAGCGCCGCCGTGATCCCCTCCTGGTAGTTATTTTTCTGCACATCCAGCTATACATACAGGAGCGTAACAGCACCATAGTTGTTACGGTTCATCGCCTTGACGCTCTCAAGTGGTCCGACTATAGCTACCACATCGACGTAATCCGATTCACCATCGGCGTCGCTCGCCAGAGCACCGATGAAAAGCTTCGCGTTCCTGATGCTGCTCTAAGTCCTCATTGACTCTTCAAATCCCGACTGGACAATGTTGCAGTTACCGTTGTTGTAGAATTCAACCCAGACATAGTCCATCTTCTCGCAGACATCCTGCGACGGAGACTCGTCCGGGAATGGACACTGAGGAGCCGCCGTGAGGTAGTACGTCTTGCTGGGGCCGGACTCGAAGTTGATTCGAGGGGTTAACCATGGCGACACACCAGTCGCATCGTGGGATTCGTTATTTTCAGGGTCCATCAGTGACGTGGCTACCGTCGTCGATAGGGTAAGCTCACCAAAATCAAAGCCATTAAGTTGGACATGGCCGAATGGACGAAGTTCAGCCTCCTCAGTTGCACCACCAAATAGGTTCCAGAGAGAGTCAGCAATCTGCTCGCCTAGCCCGTGACGTCGGCAACGGCATGCGCCATTGGCTTGATTGGAGTCCAGTTTATGCTTGTGACTTGTCAACTGAGACAACAATGCATGTTGCACGTTCAATCCTGATGATTAATATAATATGGTCAACCGTGTAAGCCTTATCCATTCGTTGTCGGATGGAAGCAAGTATCCGCGCCGCAGCTGGTTCCGGCCTATGTGTCTAACACGGCCCCGAACCCTGTCAACTCCTCCGCCCCGCCCCACCCCGCGCCGTGTTCTCTCGGCACCGAAGATTTCGGAGACTGGAATTCATCTACGCCCGACGCTAACCATATCGAAGATGGTGGCCGGTACCGCCCGCTACTGATCAATCCACACGCATGGTGATCGAACTCGGACATGATGTTCAGCTTCCAGCCCGCATCTTAGCGCTTACACTTTCGAGAAACATCTGTATCCCATTTGTGAGAATGCGTGTAGTCCGTAGCAGACTCCTATTTGACCGGGTCCCGAGATTTCGGGCAAAACAATGATTCCGGCGCCTGGACGCCGTGTCTTTAAAAACCTTTACTGGCCGTAATCAAAGACGACCAGCATTCTCATTCCTACCTTTTCTTTAGCACATCATCGATTGCACCCATTCTTAACTTCTGTCGACCATACCATGCGTCCTGCCATATAAACACTGATTATGGTTGCCTTCACTTATATATTAGGGCTCGTCCTGAGCGCCGCTGTTGCCACTCCTCAGTTCGACGGTGAGCTTCCCAGCTGTGGCGAAGTGAATATTCTTATGACGTTGGTGTCCATTCCATGCACAACCTCGGTCTTGAATCTTAAGAGTGTGTAGCGGCCTTCCCCCGCATCATCCGTATGTCATCTCGCTCGGGCTCGACCCGGAAATGGTAGATCGCAAATTGCGAGAAGATGCCGCCCGAATAGTGTCCATGGGTTACAATCTAAAAGGTCAGTACGCTATACCTTATCCACCAGAGTTAGCTGACCGTATCAGTTGTTGTTGCTGGTCCGGAGGAAGACTACAACAAAATCCTCCGAGATGAGATGAGCGGGACCACATGGCACGGCACCGGCGTGGGATATGGCCTGCGAAGTGGTAAATCCGAAGCACTCACCATCCAGCTTGAAGGTAAATAGCGCCTCTACTGTGTATTTTCGAGGGTGCATTTCATAACTGGATTCAGATGTCCTTGGAGTCTTTCACGAGCAGGCGCCGGATGCTCCCATTATGTTTAATTACAACGCCGACTCCTTCCATTGGGCCGTTAGCAGGCGCCTACCCCTCGCCACGAACTGCGCCTCGTCTCCGGGCACAGACTTTGTAAGTCCAAGAACCCTTTTCATTTCCCAAAGCTAATACATGCATCAGGGGTTTCTCGAGTTCTGCGAAATTTGCGAAAAGTCCGACTTGAGCGACCAGAGCCTTTCAATGCGGGTACGCCAAATGTGACGAGACCATAGAAGGGTTGAAATATAGACGGAATTTCCACGAGCACCCGGAAATAGATTTCATCGTTTTTGGGTTTACTCGCTTGATTCATAGATTGATCCCAGTGACCATCGAAGACTTTCCAACCCACAGAATCACCTCAGCATCGGAAGATCATCCAGACTATGCACTTGGCCAAGGCAAAGCATAAATACTTAACTTGCTCGGGGATCCATGGTCCATATTCACTGCTGTCACTAGTAAAACATCACCTGTGCTAAAATCTTGGAACAACCCAGAACCGAGGATTCGAAGTCGCATTAGTCTATCTACTTTATTTCCCTTTGAACAATCATTGCCATCATCGTTTTACCAGCACGTGGGTCTGCTGCTATTTTCGCCAATGTAGGAGAAGCGCACTCTCCCCCATGTTTGACTCTCATCATCTCGCTTGTTTGCTAGCCTCAGAAGCCCCGTTCGAAGGCTGAGCATACTTGCTGCGCCGTGCCAGATTATCCCCGTACTTCATGAAGACAAATGGAATGACGCCCATCGCTAAACTGAGGAACCCCAGGACCGATGGTGCCCAATGAATCCCAAGATTTGAGTACATCGAGTCCGCGGCCAGAGGAAGAAGGATCGCGCCAATGGACCGGGTTGTGCTTGCAGCAGCCTGAGCCGATGCCGACCATTGTCGAAAGATGTCCGTAAGGTAGTTGGACATTCCCAGGAACACAAGCTGGAAGCCGAGCGCAAACAATGTGCCACCTGAAGCAGGTATGACAGGGGAGATGTTTCGCCAGGATGTCCAGCCAAGCCAAAAAAGAGAGACCACCATGCTAACGATAGTTAGCTAAAGCGTTCCAAGTTTTGCGAAGAGTCATTCTATACATACAGCGGCGAGGCGAAGCATGCGAGAGGTAAGCGGCGGTTAATCTCTCGCTGAGCCCAAGGCTGTCCGGCTCTTGCGGACTGATCGTACCACCAGTTGAAGAAACAAAACACAGCTAACGAAAGAATAACACCGATGGCCACTAAGAAAGTTAGAAAGCTGTATGGATTATGTTGAAGGAATACCTACTTGGAATCCAGGCGAGAGAGGCTGGACCAGGTGCCAGTCCGTAATAGCCTATGGACGTCAGTAGTCGGTTGTGGAATGGCGTGGCATCACATACCTTGAAACACAACAGGATATGCCTGGAACATCAGATATGTGATTGAGTATGCAAGCGCCAGGTAAAGCGATGTTGACAGCAGGATTGGCTCAGTGACGAGGAGAACAACGGGTCGAAGAAAGATTTTCCGAACATTGAATGCTTGATGCTGCATAACGGTCTCTCCACCTGCATCGAAACCGTTTTCGATACGCCGGCGGACCTCCTTGTTGTAAAGAACTGGCACAAAGGTCTCAGGTAGAGTTAGGACGATTGGAAGACCGGGGACTGCGATGAGGCCTGCCGCCCAAAACGGCCATCTCCAAGAAGCCTGGGAAGTATAACCCGAGATGATTGGGCCTATGAAAGTGCCGATACTCGTGACAGTCATGTAAAGGGCAATAGCTGTGCCCCTCTGAGATGGGATGTCCAGAATATCAGCGTACAAGCCGCTAATGACTGTTGTGGGAGCCGCAGCATTGATGCCGCAGAGGAGTCGAAAAACGAGGAGGGCAGGATATGTGGGGGCGCCAGAACAGGCGAGCATAAAAATAAGGTAGCCTAGGAAGGTGCCAATCAAAACTGGCCGACGGCCAACGTACTCGCTTAGGGGTCCAAATAATAGCGGTCCGAGGACGTATCCAACCATGTACAGCGAGTTGAGGAGGGTCAGATGGACCTGGTTGGAGACGTGGAAGTGTTCGGCAATGGCCTCGAGAGCCCCCGATGGCATTGAAGATCCAAGATTACCATTTAGGGTGCAAGTGAATCCGGCAACGATGATATGAACTTTGCGTGGCTGGTCAATCCAGCGTTAGCCACGGGTATATGCTCTCTCAGCTGGACAACATACCCATGATAGCTTCGTCGGGGCCCAGCTTTTGTCCAGGCACGCCGCTTCAAGAGATGCGAACTTGTCTTCACTATCGGAAGTAGACATCGCAGTATGTCTTGTAGCATTGCTCCCCAAATGATCCCGTTGAGAATCCATCATGGTGGTTTGTCTCTTGAGACACGAGGCAGGCAGGCAGGCAGGCAGGCAGGCAGGCATACTAGAGGCTCAGAGCCCATCACTGGCAATGGCAGTTTGCAGTCTTTAAAAATAAGCTATTTGCTTCCAGCCCGAGGTTCTAGACCTCGCAGATTCTTCCCTGCAAGTGGGTTCTTCGGTGTAAACTTTGAAGCCTGCTGTGAGTCTGTGGTGTTGTTGACCAAGGTCGGGCCAGATGCTCGTGTAAGTGATCAGATCCCGCGCCGTGATTGGCCCATTTTACCGGTGGCGGCTTGACGCGGGCTCCGGGACCGGGCCCGGAATGCGCCGCCGTTGGCCAGAACTTCCGACCGTCGACTCGTCCAAAGAGTCAAAGGCACACCCATGAGCCGTATCACGGTCATATCATTCCACGCCCTTCGCCGATGGGCCATTAGTCCTTCCGCACCGACTAACTACATTGCCGAGTGTAATGGTATGGTCCGAATGGAGACCCGAAACGCCATCAAACCCCGTTGCTCAGCCCCGATGTCGGGCAGGACTAGTATGACGGGAACCTGTCGGCGACCTTTTGACGCAGACCTTGACTAATTACTTCCTAGACGGGCGAGCTTGCACGAACTGTCATCAACGCAAGATTCGCTGTGACCTCCTCGAGAAGGGCACACCATGCACCAACTGCAGCGCGCACAGGAGGCCGGGGTGCCGTGTGTACGAGAGGAAGAAGTCCAGAAACGTCCCAGCCCGGGAACCGGTGCCCATCAGACCTCGCGCGCACTCGTCCAGTCCGCAGACCGCCTCTACAGGACGACCCGCTGTTGTCCCCGGAGCAAGCGATACAGATGACAATGAGACGGGGAACCTGGTCGACTTGATTGATCGCGAAGACTTAAGGACCGCCGAGATTGATCACCGAGGCCGTCAATGCTTCATTGGCACCGAGATATCCAACTTCAACTATCTGGTGCGGCAGAGCTCCTTGCATCCTGGCCATGACAGCGTCTTCCATTTTGGGAACCGGCAATTCCACCCAAAGTATACGTCTCACGACTTGCAGCACGTTCCCCCTGATGCGCTCCAACGTGTGGACGAAGAGACGGAGCGTAAGCTCCTCCGGGCTTACTTTGACCATGTCAACCGGGGGTGGCCAATTGTTGACGAAGAATGGTTCATGCTGCAATACAGAGCGAAGGACCCGGGAAGTGCTCTGTCTCTGCCGCTTTTGAATGCAGTCCTCGTTGTAGGAGCACACATCCTGGCACCCAAAGAGAGTCGCCTGAAATACTTACAGTCACTCTTCTTCCGCAGGGCCAAGACACTTGTAGACCGTCGGTTCGACCAAGACCGTACGGTCTACGTACAGGTTGCGCTTCTGCTGACGTGGTACTCTGATGGCCTGGAGGAGGTTGTCGCCAACGGCTGGCACTGGGTCGGCGTCGCTACGCGTGCGGCCCTCGGCTGTGGCATGCACCGAGATATAACTCAGTCCAAGATGCTGCCTGTTTCCAAGCGCACCTGGACGCGGTTGTGGTGGGTGCTCTTTCAGTTTGACACTATCATCTCGGCTTCCTATGGCCGGCCGCAAGCGTTGTAAGGAACCTCAAATTCTTATATATCAACCCTATCTTGATGCTAATCAAGCTAATATAGAACACTGGAAGAGTCCGACGTGCCCGAGCTTGATCTCTGCCACTTCGAAGGCATTCCACGGGCAGAGATAGATTTTGTCATCCATCACTCCAGGCTGTGTGCCATTGTTTCGCAGGCGATGAGAGCACGTTGGACGCTGCGAGGGACGACGGAAAGCCGAATACAGGCTACAAGAGACGCAGATGAAGCTCTTGCGCGCTTTACTCTCCAGCTTCCCCCGGGCCTCCAGCTATCGTCCCCCATGCCCGGCAACACTTGGCAATCAACGCTGCACCTGACATACAACAACTTCCTCATCCTTCTTCATAGGCCAGCGCCGAAGCACAGCGACCGAGATCAGGTGTCTGAGGCTTGCAGCGATCTGTCGATTTGCGGGGGGGCGGCCATGGCCATTTCGTCCATCTTCGAGTCCCTTTTCCACGGGGGTACCCTCTCGACGCTATGGTTGTATGGCGTCCACGCTCTCTTCACAGCGATGATCCACGTCGGCAACGACCTTGGCTCGCCAAACCCTCTCGTTTCAGCCAAGGCCCAGCAGATGTTTGGCTCTTTGGCGGCGGCCCTCCGTGAGCTGGCGGGTCAATGGCGCTTTGCTCTAGGCCTCCTGCGTCTCTTTGAACAGAGAGCATCAAGGATGAAGAGCGAACTGAGCACTGTCCCAAGTCCTGCTGACGAAACACAACAAATATCTCCGGAAAATGGGCGAAATGATAATGCCGAGTTTTCCCTTCGCCCAGCACCGGCTGACCCTTCCATACCGCCGTCCGGTCAACTTCGGGAGTATGGTTGGGGAGGAAACGGCAACGATCACGATCGGATTTCCGCTGAACCTTCGAGCCCATCAAGTTATATCAACGGTGGTCACCGATTCGATGGCATACGCCCCTCTGGCGAGCAATACTTTTCTATGGGTACCGACGACATGTTCCTCCAGGACTTTTCGTTTCCGGATGCTTCTGCGTTGGAATTCTTCCTGGCCGACATGGACGGGACAAACCAAGGGTTTCCCTCGCTAGCATGAGGTCTAGGGTAGTCCTGCGTTGCGCTCGGGCAGATCCGGGGCCATCAAACTACCCGACAAACTCGTAGAGTAACCCTGCCGACCTTGTCGCATACTTCGTCGTCGGCTGTCTTCAAAGTTATCAGATTCCACAAGCAGGTAAACAGCCAGGTTGGATCGATGGACGGGCATGAGTGCGCTAGTGGGCCATGAAGGATGGCGCATTGCTTGAACTCATCCCCCAGGATCGGTTGAAACGCGATCCGCGTGGTGGCCCGGGTTCCTTGTTTCCAATGACTAGCGCAGTATCCATAACGCAATCGACGGATGCGACGAGGATGAGTTAGTGGTGAATCAGGCTGTCGGCGGAGTCACGTCGATGGGAGATAGGCGCGGGAGACAGATATAGCGACGGCATAGGCAAGAATTACGTGCGGCCCCATGTCGGAAGAGTCGATTCAGCGGTGGGGACGATGCCATCCGTAGTATGTACCAAGGGGATGGTCTGGGGGGGTAATGCATGATATCTGGGGATTCTGTGGATCATAGTCGCTCGTGGCTCTGGGGAGTAAGTAATGCAACATGATATGGCTATATATGTAGCAATGGATCAACGGCGTGGAGGCCAATGTAGTATTTCGCCAAGTACCTGGTTCATGGCGCTAAACAATCAGTTTTGGGGTGCAGAACATGGCTTCCCGTCTCTCTGTCTCGGCATGCGGCTGGCCCTGATCCTCCTACCTGCGAATAAGAGTCACCACGGACTATGTAACAGACCGTACATACGAGCGTGTGATATACTTGGATCTTTTGAGACATGAGCAGATGAAGCGGCGATATCATGACTCGCCTATTCAAGGTCTGCCCACACATGGAACGAGGCTGTTCAATGTTGGCTCGCATCTCTCGGTTGCCGGTTTCATGGGACGCCGGAGAGCCAACCACCCGCGCGGCCTTGCAGACGTCAATAAAAAGTCTGCAGTGTTGGGTCTCTTGGGTCTCGCGTCTTGGCCTGCAGCCACGATTTTAGGCGGCGGTTGAATCGGGAAAGACCTGGACACAGAGAATGCGGGCTGACCTATTTATTGTTTCGGGGCCTGTTGCTCCACCAAAGCAAGCCTCCGTCGCAGTCAGAGGGGGGTGGGGGAAGGGGACGCCATGTTCAGTGTTCTACCACCAGTAGCAGCATTTCATTCTCGTCCCTCCCCACACACTCTTGACCCGCTAATCGTAAGACTAAGAGCCAAACAACCCGACGGTATCCGTACCGTATGCGTCCCCAGACGAGTGGCACTGCTTCTTCTCAGTTCCCACACACAGTGTGGTGAGGTGCTCCTCAGTCCTCACCGCCGTGCGGCAGCACGGAGAACAGTACACCTAGGTAGTCTTGTTGGGCAACAATGTGCCAATGTCATTGCAAGCGTGTGTTGTGCATGCGAACTAGGTACTGTGTGATTTAAGCGTACGAGTATAGTTCATAACCTAAGCGCGGGGCCTGTTCGCTAGTAAATGAAACGCACATGGACATGGGCTGGAACGGTTATGAATCAGCGGACCGGCGCCACGAGGGCTCGGAAGAAGCCGTTCGTCTCGGAGCGCAGGCACAGCTCGGTTCGAGGGTTCGTCTACAAATGCGCAGAGATCCGAGCCGAGCCCTACGGCGCGCACCGTACGAGTATGATATGCGACGGATGACGAGTTGGCCACGCAGCTTCTACGACAGAGCGCAGTTTCTTCGACAGGCGCAGCTTCTACATACGATAGACGGGCTGCTGCCGACGTGGTAATTGGCGCAATCGGCTCTGTTGCGCATGTTGCCATGTCGCCATGTTGCCATGTTGCATGAACGGCACGTTAACGGAAGGCATTCGGTACACAGATTCCCGTTCCCGTTCCCCTCCTCCCCCCCCCCGGCGCACCCCTCCATCATGCCGGGGAAAACGCAGCCACATGCCTCGTTGGGCAGGACGATGGTCCCGAGAAGGCTTCGATTGCGGCACTAGCACCAGGGCAGCATGCCAGACTGCGACTGCCAGCACGAGCCACGCGAGCTGTGAGGCATGGAAGAGTGAATCACTGCCATTGCCATGTGATGGGTGCTCTCGCAGCTTGATGTTCGGCATATCATCGCAAGGTAGAGGTATAGCTGCCTCCTTCGTGGATGGTGATGTGCCGGTGTCCCGGGGAGTGCTTCCCCTCGCGCGCCGTACATGGGAGAGCCCTCTTTATTCTTGTTCGGACAGGCAGTTCACGTCCGCCATCCTGTCCCTGGTTGCCCTCTGTGATCAGTGATGACTCCGACGAGTGGGTGGCGCGGTTTTCGCCCATTTTCCGCCCGTCTTCCGCCCTCCGTGCTCAGAGTACCTACTCAACTACTGTACTCGTACATGTTACCCAACCCTGATGATTCACGGCGCAGTCCGTGCAGAACTATCCGCACTTGCGCTGGATACGCATGCGCATCACGCTGATCCGCGCCCTCGGATGCGAGTTCTCCGTGCGGGACGAGACGAGGCGGCGAGTGAGGGGCCGAATCGCCTCCGACTCGGACAGCCGCACACGAAAGGACCGACCTGCGTCCCCAGTGACGACCTCGAGCGAGCAAGCGGGCTAAGCAAGCAAGCAAGCAAGCAAGCAAGCAGCAGAAAAGATTGCAGTCCCAATGCTGGTTCGTCACCGCTGGCCCTCTCCAGCCGCCCACCACCAGCCAACCATGGCGGGCAGCTATACTGTGGTCCCAGCCACACCGGCCGATCCCTGCCCCGAGCGTCGGGCCTTCTTGTTTAGGTCAGAACCTTGGGCTAGATGGCTTATCGCTAGCAGCTGCTGCCATGGCCCTAGGAGAGCCGTAGACGAGGGGCTAATAATAATATGGAGGAGCGCTACGGACTAATTAGTCATTGGCTCATGGCCAGCCAAGATATCCAGGCCCCGTCAACCAAGAGCCCCGGCCCACCGGGGGCTTGGGCGGGGGGCGGCACATGGCACATCACGTTCCCGAGGGACATTACTTGCGCCTTCCGAATACACGTTGCAACAGGACGGGCACGGGGACTCTTGAGTTGTACTCGTAGGTGGAGGAGGATCCGCCGTCTGTCCTCACGGGGCCCCCTCTACTCGTACACGGACGTACATGTAAATGGTAGGTAAGAAGGACGAGTGCCGACCCTATCCCGTCTTTCAACTGCCCTCCGCCCGCTGGCCCTCTCCTCTCACTCTCACTCTCGCCATCACATCACATCTCGACGCACGTCTACTACGATCTCCCGAGGCTTCGTTCCCGAGTAGCCGCTCGCCCGCGCCGCCCGGTTATAAGACGAGACGTATTACTTGTACATTTGAGCCGACAAACCCGCAGCCAACAGTCCACAGCCCAGTGCCCACAGCCCACAGCCAACAGGACAGCCACCCTGCTTCTCCCACCGCGCGGCCAAGCCCCGGAGGCAGCAATGTGGCCGCGCCTCTTTGTCGGCGAATAGTGACCAGGATCCCAAAGGCCTCCTCCTTCTCTAGCGGCTGGAGGTGTGGGCTGCGCTGGGATTGCCCAACCTCGAACCACCCATTGATGAACAGACACGAGAAACCACAATCACAGTCATGGATGATCCCGTTGCCCTCGAGGACACTATCCATGAGATGGCGTGAGTACTACTCGTACCAAGCCCCCCCTACCATCCCCATTCAGCCGCGCCCACCAGGGTCCGTCCCCCACCGCTGGTGGCCCCTCCCCCTCCCCTCCCTCATCCCCAGTCGCAGAGCAGAAACTTCCAGGCTTCCTCCCCCGACCTTGGTTGCTAACGACTCGGGTCTGCAGCAACTCCCTAACGCGTCTCGGGACCGACGAGGGACACAGCCACATAGCCGCCCCGAGAACCGGTGCTGCTGATGCTGCTGCTGCTGCTCCTGGTGCTGCCGGCGGCCCCACGGGGCAAGCCCCGAGAGTTCACATCTTCACCAGCATTAGCAGCAGCAGCAGCTCCGACCCCAACTCATCGGCCCCCTTCCCGGTCCCGGTAGCGGGCACCACCCCTTCACCCACCTCTGCCAAGTCCTCCTCGTCCTCGTCCTCCCCCTCCACCTCCACCACCTCCACTAATACCCGCCAGTCCCTGTGCCTAGGGCTGGGACTGGGACTGGGGCCGCCGGGCCTGGGCCTTGCTCCCCAATATACCTGTACCCTCAGCCCTCCCGCCTCTCCGGAGCGCGACACTGGTGCAGCAGCTTCCCCTACGAGTACTCGTACATTCATCCCCTGGCCCGCACTCGACGGCGAGGCCACCTACATCCGTCCTTCCCTCGAGTTCCTTCAACGTCGTCCCTCCACCAGGAATAGCATGCAGCAGCCACAGCACCCGGGAAGAAGAATGTCCATCGCATCCTCGCGACATACCCGCTCGTCGTCCACCGCCTCTGCCTCGTCCTCCCCCTACGTCCACGGGGCCAGCCCGTTCCCAGCTCCGTCCAAGCCCCTGCCCGCCGTGCCGCCGTCACTCAGATCGTCCTCGTCGTCAAACCACAATCCACCCTCGTCGGGGGATCGATCGTCCCCCTCGGACCGATCGTCGTCACACTACTCATACGACAACATGGACTACATGGACCGCTTCTCGCAGTCGTCCAGCACCGCGTCGGACCCCTCCCGCTCCTCCTTCCAGTCGCTGCGCATCCGCCCGCCCATCCCGCCGCGCCCTCCCGAGCACCTCCGACCGGGCCACCACCTGCACCCGCGCAACCAGATGCAGATGAAGAGGGAGACGACGTCCACGACGTCTTCATCGTCACCGCCGCCCCCGGCCCTGTCACAGCCAAGCCCCCACCTCGAGGTCGTCTACTGGAAGCAACTCCACGGCGCCGAGCGTCGCAAGAGCGGCAAGACCAACATGATCTACTACCTCGACATGTCAGAGCCCTCCGCCACCGTCGCCACGAAGCACGGCAACAGCGTCATCAAGTTCTGGTCCCTGGCCACCGGCTCCGTCAAGAGCACCGTCAAGATCTCGTCGTACGTCGAGCCCCGCACTCGGTGCCGCGACTACATGATCCGCAGCCACTCGATCCTGTCCGAGGCCGCGCAGATGGCCGCCATCGCCACGCGCTTCGGCCGGTCCATCGAGATCTGGAACTGGGACCGCCATAAGCGCCTTCAGGTCATCGACGACGCCGACCGCTGGGTCGCTGGCCGCTTCGAGTCGTATGACTCTAGGTGGACGCCGCTGGCCGCCTACCGTGGCAAGGATAACATTATCGACCTGTTTGCCGCCACCACGCGCGAGAAGAAGCCGTTCGCAAAGGTGCGCACCATCGACCTTCGCAAGGCCGGCCTTCCCCTGATACCTCAGTACCCCGAGCTGGCGCTATCATCGACAAGTCCGCTCCTGGTCGTCGCGGCGGGGCCCCGGACACCACGCGCCGGCCGTCCGCCACCCGACCGCGAGACTCTGCTGGTAACTTGGGACATTGAGGACTACCGCGAGACCTCGCACACACCCCACCGCGTGGTCCGCCCCTGGCAGCACAAGGAGCTGGAGACGGCACTGCCCTGTGGCCTGTTTTCGCACGGCGACCTGGTGGTCTCGCTGTGGATCCCGGCCGGGTACCGCACCGTGGCGACGCCGGCGGCCGGCGGCGGCGGCATGGAGTACACCCTGGCACCCACGGCCGTGCCTTTTCGCTATGTGCTCGTCTGGGATCTCTCGGAGAACTCGACGCGCACCTACGGCATTCCCAACACCGTCAGTTGTATCTCGCCGGACTGCCGCTTCGTGGCCTACTGCCACGTCGCCGAACGGCGAACCAAACTTGCCATTCTAGACGCCCAGTCTGGCGATGAGCTCTGGGCCATCGGCGGCGAGGGGAACCTCGAGTCATTGACTGAGGTGGGCGACCTTTCCAAGGTGACGGAGCTGGCCTTCTCTGGAGACGGTCGGCTCCTCCTCATCGGGGACGTGGAAGGCAATACGAGTGTATATGATGTGAGGGAGGCTACTCGAAGGCCTTCAACCCGATTCTGAGTGTAGGGAAATGGTTGTTTCATTCGGAGGCGTTGGTTGGGAAAGAATACCTTGTTTTCATTCAGGCTATGGTTGGGCTGGGCTTTATAGGCGGGCATCGCCTTGTTACAATGTATTTCTGTATCTCTATATACAATTCATTTGGATTAATTCTTTACACTATGATAGTACCAACAGCTCGGGGACCCTCCAGGAGCTCCGTATCTAGCCACTTGCCGCCGGCGGGCGTCACGTATATGGAAGTTGAGTGATCAATTCACCTGACTGATCATTCTCATCTATCATTAACCCATCAAGCCAGAATGCATCTCATATTGATCCCAGATACCCCTTATCTGTGCTATTCATTGACCCGCCCGCGCTGCCCCCCAGGTCCGGATACCGCGGATCATGATTCAGATTCTTGTCACGCTCGACCACGACAGTGGTCACCGTATCCATCTGGATCGTCGTGGGGCCCCGTAGCGACTCTTGACTGACACTCCTCGAACCTGTACGACGATGTCCACGTATAGCCCTTTCGGGTCGCTCGATTATGCAGCCACCGCCGCGCCCTAGGCGCCGCCACGACCACCATCCGCCCGTCGTCTTGTCCCGGTCCGCTGCAGTTCCCTCCTGTCTGGCGTTGCTCCCACTTCCAGCCCCGCTGTCGTCTCCGCCCTGTACCCAGACCATGTTGCCGTACCGTCTCGTACGGGGCGTCTTCATAAAGTTGAAGGTATCGAGACCAGTGTCGGACCGATCGATCTCATGCTTGCTCGCAAACACGATAGCATTCCTCGTGGTGCCAAAGAGCAGGCAGTCAAACATGCCGTTGGACGAGATTATAGCTCCCGCGAAGCACATATATCCGAGCGGGGGGTCAACGCCGGCCATGCTGGAAATGCGACCGACGGCCAGGGGCAGTGTGCACAGGACGTAGATGACTGGGTAGATGAGGAAGGCCGGGTTGTGTGAGAGCCGCAGCTGGGCGGCGTGGGCGGCCGCGGCGGAGGCGGTGCTGCCGGCGCGGGAGGAGGATGAGGCCGCCGTGGCGCGGGCCTGGCGGCGGATGTGGATGAAGATGGTCGTGTAGAGGGCTGATGTGGTGCCGAGGCCGATGAAGATGAAGAGGTAGTGGGTGAGGAGGCGGAGGTTATTGTAGGAGATATTCATCCAGCACTGCATCTAGTCGTCAGTATTGACTGGTCGGCTCGCCTTGTCTACTGGTGGCAGAGACATATGTGGAAGGCATCCGGGAGACGAGGTGGAGAGACACTCACCCAGGCTCCTGCGCGGACAAAGAAGCCGCCGTGTTCAGCGCCATTTTGGGTAGTGGCAATGGGGATGATGGAGATGACATAGACAAAAACCCAGACAGACACAATGGTCAAGTAGAGAACCCGGTGTGGTATCGTGTACCGCTGAACGACGGACAAGTAAGTGTGCACGGCAATAGTGGTAATAAAGCAGCTCGACGCCAGGTCACCGGTAGACACGAAGAAGCCCTGGACGAAGCACGTAGGCGTGCCCACGCGGATCAGGTCGTAGCGGAGCCACTCGACGTTGAGCATGAAGGCCAGACCCTGGTGCATATCGGCGAGGAGGAGGTTGAAGATGAGGATGAGGAACTGGTTCGGGGGCTGGCGTCGCTGTCGCCGGCTGGTGTTTTTTGCGCCTTCGAAGAAGCTACTAGCCCGCCGACTCCGATCTACATGTCTTTCCCGCTCGGTCAGGTCGTGGTCGTCGTTCTCGGCAAAGATGCCATCGATGCCGAGAGCAAAATCAACCCGTTGCTGGAACGACTTGGGCTGCTGGGCGGCTTCGGCGGAGGGGGCGCCGGTGGAGGATGTGTGTTTTCGTAGGCAGAGGTGCCATAGCAACTTGTATGACAGGTATAGGAAGAGAATAGACGAGGAGATGAAGGAGACGGAGGCGAGGACGCTGATGGCGATGAGGCCCTGCTGGAGGCTCGGCGTCAGCTCGAGCGACTGTGAGTCGATCGCCAGGTCTCCCCAGGCCATGGTGACGGTTCAGGTCGGCGGCCGGTTGGCGCGGCGCGGCGCGGCGCCTGGCGAAGTCTCTGCTCACCAACCTGTCGCCGCCAGCTTTTATATCGCAAGTGAGGGTTGTCACGAGACAAGACGCGACGGTGGCCACAAGGCAGCCAGCATAGCAATCCGCTCGTCAGTGAGCACCGGTCGACGTATACGCATGTGTCGAAAGGACGGAGGTGTTGGATGGATGTTAATTCTTGTTGGTGTCTAAGATGTCCGGCTTGTCGATAGTAGATCCGGGTACTTAGACCAGGGTACTCGTAGGTTCTGGGTGAGCTGACGATACTCGTAGATGAAGGTGGACCAAAGATTGCAACAACAAAGGTCTTGGCTCGGCCTGAACCAGGCGCATCGGTTGTTATTACTGCCGCCGTACGGAATATAGTTGCGGCCCGCTGGGATGGATCGAGTGAAATGAGGGATGGCCCCGGCTGCCTCCCCTGATCAACCATGTGGTATGGATGTGGAGGTCTTGTACGTACTCGTAGGAGTACTAGCAATGGCCCGTCGCATGTTGTAATGGAAAGGATCAACCAACCAAACGGCCCACCAGGGTATCCCAGGACCCCGGAACATGCATCCATCAGGACGGCGATCAAACACAGTAGGCAGGGCGCAAACAATCTATCCCAGTCGGAGCTGTGTCCAGGACTCCAGGTTGTAAGTACGCACGTACCATACTGTACACGAGCCAACCAGCTGAACTCGCTGGGCTTCATCATCATGGCCTGGGACCGTAGCATACCATAAGGGCCTTGTTCTCGTGCTCTCCTGCTTACGCTGTGGAGAACGTCCCTCGCGGCGTCGGGTTATATTGTTCGACCGACAGACGCGCTTTGATCGCCGCTCCTGTATTCCTTTTAGGCGATGAGGATGGAGAGTGGGGAACCACGAGATGCACGGGCGACGAATTAACTAACTGGATAAGGAGAGTGAGTGGGCAGAAAGTTGCATGGTGGGTGGGGAAGGATTGTGGCTTGCTTTCTGGCGCCAGGGATTCATGTTTGAGTGCCCTCGACACTGCTCTGTATTGTTATCAAACATGGTCGTTGAGGAGGAATGAATGCGTGCGCATATATATATGTATCTATGTCGAGTCCCATCGGGTGACGCACGCGGTGATCCTCAGTGTTAGCATCGAGCCATGCAACTCCATGGCACAATGGTGAGGCAGTTCGGCCTGCTCGTCGCTGATTGATACCAAGGTCTCGAGTCCGAGACGGGGACGATCAATCATTCGATCATCCAATGACGGTGTTATGTAGCGGTCAGGGCTGAAGGACGGACCCCTGACCCAACAGCTAGACATTGGCCAGATTGGTCGGTCCCTTTGGGCGCCAGAGCACATTCTCGTAAACCTATCACCTACGAAATACAGCACACAGATGTTACGGACCGTACTATAATCCCCTTTCCCCTTTTACAACGGGTTGACCGTATGACTGCATATGAAGCTGATCTGGTCTTCAGGGGTACTCCCAGTCGGCCGGCTGACGGGCTCCAAGGGGGGGGATGGGGATGGGATCTCTGTCGAGCACATGGGATAAAACATTAGGGTGATCTTGCCTCGCCAGCTGCTCTAACGAGGCAAGCGTCTGGAACCTCGGGATTGGCGCCAATCAATTACATGTCTGCGTTGCCCACAGGACCTGGGAACACTGGAGCCCACGATACCCCCCACCCAAGCGGAACCGCGCGCAAACCATTCCCAGGGCGTAATATCATAATATGTCCCGGTTTCGTCGTATCGATGGCCTCGGTTCCCGCGTCCGCGAGTCAGTGTCGGGCGCCCAGAACTCGGAGTCTCGGACTGTCTGCAATCTGCAGGGGATGGTGATAGTCGATTGCCCGAGGCCAATTTCTTTCATTTTTCTTGGCCCATGTGAAGGCCTTGAATCACTGTACAGCATCATACTTGCTCCTCTGCGTCAGTTGGTACGTACTAGACCAAGTCCGTTTATCTATCATTATACCCCATCGTGCATTAGAGGTCACCTCCAGACTTATATATACCCCGGATTGCAGTTCCTCCAGCAAGCAAAGCCACCACCCACGCCTTGTCGCCACGGCTTAGACAATCATCAGCCCAAAGCGGCATACGAGTACAGAACGCACAGATACAATCCACGTTTGGCATGAAGAATGACCCACGTGCCTCCTGAGCACACTGCTTACACGGCTACATGTGTGGGGTAGTAGTTCGTTCCATGATCCTACTGTACTCCTGTGAGTATGTACTAAGCCAGCAATGTTAGCATTCATCCACTCTAGATACCTCTCGGTCTAGTCGACGCGAATGCCGAACTTGCCGGTCGCCAAGCACAGGATATCTCGTATAGTACTAGCTCATACTGTATACCAAACACACTCAGTACCCCGGGGATAGGCACACGAGATCCCTTCCTATGTACTCCGTGCGGGCAACAAGGCGTCTTTCTTTCATGCTTAATGTCAAGCTTACCGTCCAGACTCGCCACCATCCACCATTTGCCCGTTGCCACTATTATCGACTTATCGTCGCTGTGCAGCATATCGCGATTCCCCCGGATACTTGCCGGTGGGGTAAACGCACACACCATCGGTTTCGTCAAGTCACCATAGCATCCTTCAATGCTACCCTATTGTGCCTAATATAAGACGATCGCTAGCTCCTGAGATCTGCTGTGCAAATGACGAGTCATCGTCGCGGCGCGTACACGGTTTGCCAAATCAATCCTCCCCGAAGATTATCGGAGGGCAAGACCGAATCCATACTTTACATCGTAGAGTATACGATAAAGCTGCTCCTCCCCAAGCCATATGCCCCATGATACTATATTTAAGCGATGCTTTTCTGAATTTTGTATTTTGAATTTTGAATTTTGAATCAGTCGAGTTAGCATAAACGCCGGCGTGTACCGGTCGGACTGGACAGACAACCACTCGGAGGCTATCAAGAGGCAAGCCATTGCAACATTCAATAGGAAGAAGTGGGTTCGCAATGGCCAAGAGGAAGTTGACATGCGATGGGGAAATAGATCTGGTAGGAAGCTTTTTGGTTTTCACTGTAGCTTGCTGTGGACTACGTCGACGCCGGCCCAAACGCATGCACCGGGCCGGCGATACGGAGCCGGCGTCGACGGGCTCCACACAGTACCTGGCTCGGCTCCCGTACCCTATACCCATCAATACCTACGTCCGTACCCATCAAACATCCGCGGTCGCCCCTCCGTAAGAGTGAATCTGCTCAGTAACCACTTGTCAGCAATCGGAATATCAGCCTATTTAAAGTAAATAAAGCATGCAAAGTTTAAAAAAAAGGGGTACGCCAAAAGGAAAAAAAAAAGGGAAAAAAAGAAAAGGGAAAGACTCACCGTCTGGTCCGCGCATCCCTCGGGTGTCTCCCACCCATAAGCGCCCGTGTTAACATACAACCTCTGCTCCTCACACACCAACCAAGCCGCCTCATTCGGCCTCTGAATCTCATCAACATGCCAAATCACCGTATCCCCCTGGAACCCAAACTCCCCATAGTCATTCTCCTCCTTCGCGAACCACGTCCCCAGCGCCCGCTGCGTAAGATCGTCCGGCCTCTCGACATGCAGGTACAGCTCGCCGCCCGCGCCCGTGTTGTACACTAGCTGCCCGTCGACAACGTTGAACTGCCCCGCCTGTGTGGCCTCGTCGAGGTAGGCGTCAGAGGGGAGGCCCGTGGGCTGCGACTGGAGGTAGGAGTGGAAGTTGGGCTCGGCGACGGCGCGGATCCAGTACCACCCGTCCACGAGGGTTGGCCCCGGGTTGGTGCCCGTGGCGGTAGGCGTTTGCGCCGCGGCGTGGTGGAGACCGGCGGCCACGGCCATGAGGACCTGTGTCGTCGTCTTGGTGGTAAACATGGCGGCTCGCGAGATGCTGACTTTTGCTTGACTTTTTCTTGTTACTGCCTGACCAAGTTCGAAACGGACAGCAGCCTGTTGCCCTTTATTTGAGTCACTTGTGGTTTCGCCCCATTCGTATGTGTGTGTGATCAATGGCTGGCAACCCACTTTTGCCGGCCTCGGGAGCCCGGCACGGGGGTTAGCCTCCGAGATCTGTACGGCTCTACATCCGGCGAGCGCCGTACCTCAAAATGGTCGTTCCGGCAGACCGTCGAAATTAACCCGAAAGAAGAATAGATTAACTTATCCTTCCAATCCTGTATTCCATCCGCCACCCTCCTCCCCTCCATCCACACCGTCTATGAAGAAAAGTCTCGTCACATCTTGAACCACTAATAACACTATGCATCCCCATCGGATCACACGCTGATTGTCCGGAACACACTAAACTCCTCACCCGTAGCCACTAGACTGCCCGTAATCTGCGGGTGCCAGTGCACCTCCTTGGCGTCTTTGAGGTAGTGCACAAACAGCAGCTGCGGCGGTACATCCCCGGGGACGCCCGCCGCCTTGCTGTTCTCCTCCTCGTCCAGCTCGACCGCCAGATCCCACAGCGTGACCGTGTTGTCGCCCGCCGCCACCGCGACGATGGAATCGTCGGTCGGGTGCCACTCGATGCTGGTGATCTGTTCCTTGTGGTACTGGAAGCTCGCCAGCGGCTGGGGCTTGTCCGCGCTGGCTTTCCACTGCCGCAGGTCCCAGACGCCCCATGTGCCGTCGTCGGCGCCCGATGCGAGCAGGTGTGTCGTCTGCCGCGACCACGACATGACATTGACGTCGTAGTCGGATACCTTCATCGTAATGGCCGGCTTGCGCGCCTTGGAGCGCACGTCCCAGATGCGGATGGTGCCGTCGCTGGATGCGGACGAGAAGACGCTCTGCTCCGAGGGCGACCACTGGATCTCCTCGACGCTACCCGTGTGGCCCTGGAAGGGCCGCGTGTCCGTTACCCATCCGCCGCCGTCCGTCCGCGAGGTTAGGTAGATGAGCCCGTCGTTGTCACCCGTCAGCAGTTTGCCGGTGACCGTAGGTGACCAGTCCACCGCGTATCCCTCGGATTTGTGCGCCCGCACCGTCGAGACGGGCTTATTCTGCTGGGCGGTGACGGTGGTACCCGGGTTGTCAAACGTCGCCAGGTGCGGGGTGATGTCGTGGATGAAGACGTCGCTCGATTCCGTCATGGCAGCCGTTAGCGTTGTCGGCGGGCGTCCGGGGTCTTGGCTGGGAATCTGGTGGGTGCGGATGCGATTCGTCGTCGACTTGAGGGGCACGCTCTTGCTCTCGAGAATAGGGTCCGCGTCTTCGTCGTCGTCATCATCATCGTCGTCACTCGAGTCCTCGTCGTCGCCGCGGTTCATCCTGCTGAGGCCGCTGAATTTCATCACCACGAGCTGGTTCTCCCCCGCGCGCGAACTCTCGGCCTGTGTGCCGGCGACGGCGTACATTGTCGCGGGGTACGCCTTTCGGTTGTCGCCTAGCGAGTCCTTGACAATGTCAAACGACAGACATGGCCAGGGCGTGCTCAGGCTGTGAAGCATCTCGTAGGTGGTCGGATCTGGGGCCAGGGTCTGGCCTGGTTCGAGCTTGTTCCGGCCGACGATGAAGGTACCTTGGTCGACCTCCATGGCGTCTATCTGGGAGGTTAGCGAATGCGCCCATGGCTGGCAGGTGCGCGAATCCTGTTTCTGGCTCACCCTTTTCCTCAGCCTCTCGCTCAGCATCAGGCCGTCCATCAACGCCAGCCTCCAGAATCTCATCCTCGCTCTCAAACTCATCCTCAAACTCGTCCTCGAACTCGCCCATATCCTGGGGATGGTCGTCAACGTCCATCTTTTCGGGACGATCGCCGCCCTTGAGGGGCCCATCGCCGTTGGCGTCCGCTGTTCGTTTCGACATGTCGACTTATTCTCAATTCGACCGGTGGCCGGGCTGGTCTGTTACAGTGTTTCGTGCGGGAGCGGGTTTGGCCATGTCAAAAAATTTGTGACCCCTCCAAAATTCTGCGGGCCGGGGGACTATCGATAGGTGGAGCGCAGGGACCCCCGCCATCTCCTAGGTACGGTACAGTACAGGTAAGGTAGGGTACAGGTACGATGCCGTACAGGTACGTGGTAATAATGCCTCCGGTCCGGTACTACGTGAGTAATTACCAGAGAAAAATGATCGGTGCGTTCAGACGATGAGGTGAGTTTGGATCCAGCTTTGAGATCCAGGCTACTAAACATGAGGAGAAGAAAGACCTCATCACCCTAATGGGGCCCGATTTATCAGCAGGCAATGACGTTGAATTATACCTACAGGTATACATACGAATACCTTACATCGGAGTATCCGTACAAAGAGCACGCCACTCAGTATTATCCATCTGCCTACTATCTAAGCATTGATTGGTACAATCAAGTTAGTAATTGCTAGTTATTAGTTATCCGGCATTACAAGACGTGGTACCTACTGTAACGTCAGTAAGGTAATTAGTACTAAAACTACCTAGAATTAAATACGCACTCATTGGAGTCCGGAAGGCAACTGCTATTTTTGATCGCATCGGTGCCGAATCACGTCACTTCCATGCCGTGTGCCGCTTTTGTCAGCAGCACCCCGCCGAGTCCTTCCGCCCTGCCTCTCCACCACCGCGCGCGCCGAGTCCAGCGCCGGAATACAAAACCATCGCGACGACCCCACCACGCCCGCCAGACCACCCTTCGCACAATCACCTCCACGAAATCCAGACCCGACGAACACTACCTACCTATATCTGGCATCTATCCCAAACGACACAACCATCATTTCGAACCCCCTCTCCCATCCCCCACCCAACAAACCCCCCCACCCCCCCTCAACCGCCGCCATCATGTCCGTCATCGACATAACCTCCAAGACCCAGTTCGACGAGCTCATCAAGAAGCACCCCCACGTCGCCCTCCAAGCCCACGCAACCTGGTGCGGTCCCTGCAAGGCCATCTCCCCCATCTTCACCAAGCACGCCACCGAGAAACTGGCACCAGAGGGCGCCGCCGACAAGCTGGCCTTTGCCCGTTTCGACACCGACGATGTGCCCGACCTTGCCTTCGAGCTGGGCATCCGCTCCATCCCCGCCTTCTTCTTCTTCAACAACGGCGACAAGAGCGATTCGCTCACTGGTGCGAATCCGCCTGCCCTCAAGGCTAGGATCGATAAGATGAGCGAGGAGGCTGGCAAGGATGCCTTTTCTACCAAGGAGGAGTTTTAATGTAGGAAGCGGGGATGTGGTGTTCTGAATATGGGAAGGCCCAAGGGAGGAGACGGGCTACTCAGGAGGAGCGGGTCTTGACCTTCAAAGCTGCTGGTGCGGCCTTGACATGGTAGCCCGGTCAGATGAGGGAGTTTTTGGCACGTCTAGGACAACACGGCCGCGGAGCGATGATTCTTCTTCGTAGACAGCGAAATGCCTCCTCGTCTTCCACCTGGAGGATTCAAAGACCTCTTATCAAGCTTGCTCTTCTGATGGTGATATGAACACGGTGTGGTGGTATTGGTGAGGCCTCGTTTTGCTCTGCCGTAGCGGCTATATACAATAAATGATAGGTTGTATATGCCACAAAGCCCATGCTTGCTTTGTCCCGCTCAACTCCGGCTTAAACATGTGAAAATGCAAAATGACAAAGGGGTATCCAGATGGATGATGCTGTAGTATCGGCCCCACTCAACTTCCGTTTACTTTCTTCTTCTCGCCTTCAGTCCGCGGATTCGGCGCTCAGCCTCCCGACTCCAGAGTCCACACGCGGCTTGCCCGCCGCTGGGAAATCGTCCCTCACAGCATCTCCCTTCAGTGGCTTGCCATTTTCGGCCGTCAGCCTCGCATCAGAAGATACTCTGCGTCCCTGAGGACCATCGTTGACGCGTGGCCTCGTAGACCCGGCGACTCCCATGCTCTGGCGTCCTGGGCTATCGGCTAGCTCACTGGGAGAGAGTGGGTTGGCGGGCTGCTTGCTCGAAAGGCCCCCTTTCCAACGGCCCAGATTCCAAAAGCCCCCCTCCGTCTTGCCTTCCCTGGAGTCTGCGATACTCAGCAAGCTGAAGCTCGGGGTCGGTGGGACCGTTGGGGTCTGGTCCCCGCCCTTGTCCTTGACCAACCTCCCGTACGTCCGGTTGGTGTGCGTGCTACTGGTTGGGCTGGCAGGCGTGCTGTGTACCACGGAGGAGCCAAGATATGGTTCCTTCCTAGATTCGGAAGCCAGATTGACCGTCGAGGCATTGACGGACGAGCGTCTGCCTTTTGTGGGCGACATGGAGCGCTCGCTACGGGTCGGAGTAGCATTTCTGCTCGGCCTCAGGCTGCCATCCACGCCCTGCCGCCAGCTCATAATCCTGTCAGAGGACGGCTGAGGCGGGATAGGACTGTGGCCTATACTGAGTGAACCTCGTCTGGAATGCCCCCGACTGGTCCCGCTCGCCTTGGTCCTGACGCTTCCACTCCGCCCGACGCCGCCGGTCAGCTTGCCCGAGAACTTGGAGCCCGTTTCCCAAATATTCTGCTGCCGCTTGGTGTAGGCACAGTCCTGCCGGAATATCTTGATCGTGCCGGTCCTGTCGGTTGTGACAACGATGTTGCCGCCGTGGTGTTTGCAGCGCTCAAGGTACGCGGGACTCTCTCCGGGCTTCCTGGCGCTGGAATCCTTCTTGCTGCGCTCGGTGGGTTCTCCATCTGACAGAGCTGCCTCGCTCTCATCAAGACTGACTAGCTTGACCGGAGGGGGGTTGCACAGGTCAAATATGGGATCACCAGAAGCGCTCAGCAGCTGCCTGCTCTTAGTCGGCGCAATGACGGCAGTCGTCACCACCTCGGGATGGGCCTCGAAGCACTCGTAGGGCTGTTTGTCCCTCGTCTCGGCATCAGCGGTGGCAGGACCCCATATGTATGCCTTCTGGTCCTCACTACCACATATGATGTATCGGTAGTCATGGGCGAACCGGGCGTGGATCTGGCTCGACTGGTTGACATGTCCGCGGAACTTGGCCTCAAGCATGCGAGTGTTGAGGCTGTAGACGCGCACACGCGAGTCATTGGAACTGATCAACAGCTTGACGTCGCCCTTGTCCGGCCCGCCATCCACTGCCGCTGTCGCGATGCCTGTAATCTTGCTGCCCTTCGCATTCTTGCCCCTGGATGAGCGCACGTGGATCTGGAACTGAGACTCGAGGCCCTCCGTCTTGTAAAATGTGCACATGCCGCTGAGGACCCCGCAGATGGCGGTCTTGCCATCAGGACTGAACCCGACGGCCGTGATGAATTCTGTCGTTTCCGCCGAAAAAGGGACAGATTTGTCCGGGATGCTCCACAATCGCAGCTGCGCGTCCAAGCAGCCTGCCAGGAAGAACCGATCGTCGGTGGGATGGAAAGCAACAGAGGTGACAATGTCGCTGTGTTGGAAGGTGCAGAGACACTCCGGGCGTGATGGGAGCCACAGCCTAACCGTCTTGTCCATGGAAGAAGATAGCAGAAACCCATTCTTACTCCACGACAATGCCAGCACCTCACCCGTGTGACCCCTGAACTCGCGTACGGGCTTGTTCCGGAAGACGGGAGCGCTCAGCTTCTCTCCATTCCCGCCGGATTGGGCCTCGTCCTCCTCTTGCGCCTTGCGATCCTCTGGGGTTGAGATGACAGCGTATACGCGCACCACGCAGTCTTTGCCGCCCACCGCGAGGTATTTCCCGTCCAGACTGAACTCTGCCGCCCAGATCGCCGCCGAGTCGCCTCTGAGGATCTTCCTACCGACCGCGGTTGCCGGGGCACGGTGACCGTCTTCTTCTTGGTTGTCTGGGTTCTCTATGGACAATTCCTGGGCCAGGAATAGGCGATTGAACTCCCTGGTCTTCTTGTTGCGTGTCTTGACTCGGATATAGCGAGGTGGTTCCTTGTGAAGCGGGATGTAGCCACCGCCAGCTCCAACGACGGATGTGATGGCGCGGGCATGAGCTCCGTCGTCGCGCAGCTCACCCAGTTCGGAATCGGAATCGGGGACGTCGTTGTCCTTGGCCCAGGGGCGGCTTCGCATGCTTAGGCGGCTCAAGAACGACGTGCCCTTTCTGTTCGCAGGTTCAGCTGTCCGTTTCTGTGCACCGCAGGGATTGGTATCGATCACTCACCTCCACTCCCTAGTGGCATCAACGACAGGATTCGACGGTTGCTTCGGGGTCTCAGCCGTCTGTCCCGCCGCAGTCTCGGTATTGCTGGTGCTCTCCGGTATACCCGGGACCCGCAGGCGTTGTGCAATGGATGGCTGGTGGGGTTCGTTGCTACTGTTGGTTCGAAGGAATATTTGCTGGTCGACATGTCAGATGTGGTCTGATACGAGGATGGCATTCGACGAACCGTGCTCAACGAGTCGGGGCCGACGGAGGAGTGGTGGGAAGGGGTCGGCCTAAGCTGAATCTTGGTCTCCTTATCCTTTGCATTCTGGGTATTGCTGGGCGATTGCTGCGCCGTCGTCGAACGCCGAACATTGGGAGGGGTGGGCAGGTCCGAAATGCTTCCTGGTGTGTGCCCGGAATCCGCGGCTGGCAGTTCGTCAACGCGACTTCAGGCAAGGAAGCAGTACCCGAGCCCCTGCATAATCAATGGAGTTGACGGAGAAAAGGCCGACGTACCTTGGTCGTCACGGCCACCTTCCGAGCCTGCAGGTAGGCTGGACAGGGCCAGGCCGGGCGGTGCCTTTGTAGGATCGCCATCGCCTTGGTGTTTGACAGGCGAGGGCACGTGGGTAACCATCTCACATGCTGCGCCAGCGCAGCGCCAGGAACTGCGGAACCGAAGGTCTCGAGGGCAGGCTCGAGTCTTGGGCGAGAAGGAGATGTTGTCAGGAGGAAGTGTCGCACGTGCTGTTGGTTTTTCGGACCCGGGTGTGCCGGGATACAGGGCGAACCGAGTCTCGCGAAATACGAAGAGGGAGCCGACGCTTGACCCCGTGGACGTTGCAGACACTGCGGAAACAGGTTGGGACGGTCAAGTGGGCGTGGCCATAGCCTGCAGCTGGAGATGCAAGACAAGGCTACTCGTATTAGTACTCGTAGTGTACGAGTAGGAGGCTTAAAAATGCCAAGAGACGAGGACCAGGGCGGGGGGAGATTTTGCGAAACACGGCCACGGCGGACGAGATGGTGGTGAAGGACTGTGGGAGGGCAGGGCCAAGGACGAGTTGGCACCAGGAAAATGGCGACGACGGCGCATGGGAATTGAATGAATGATGGGCTGGTAATTAGAACCTGGAAGGTTTCGGTCACGTTGAAAGGTGCCGGTGAAGCTAGCTACCTAGGCACCTGCCATTTTGTCCACTCACGATGTCCGTATTCCGAAGATGGTTCAGCCCTCGGTAACAAGGGTACCTACCTACAGTACGTAGTAGTAGTAGTACTGTATGTACATTACATAGTAGTTAGTACCTTAGGTACCCATTGTAGGTACCGTCAACTGCCGTCAACCCTAGCGACGGAACGTCGCTAGGGTTCAAGGTCGCATCGCATAACATGGCATCGCTTGCTGCCTGAAGCAAGAGATCTTTATTCGTTGAAGTCCTTCAGCTCGATCGCTCACCGTCGGACTTTATGTCGGCCACATACCTGGTGTTAGCTCATACATAAGGGAAATTTTTACCTTGGTTACTTGAGTCGCCTTAACCGGCGCTCCTTCCCATCGCCAATAACAGGTAATTACTAGTACTTACCTACAGTACTGTACGTACCTTACATACCTCAAGGTCCCAGGCCCCGCGGAATGACGTCGGCGAGTACGTAAGCTACCTGATCTGGGCTAGCAAACGTATTATCTCTTGCACTTGGCGTTTTGCTCTGGTGCGGGTGCGACATGTTGCCAATTTGACACATTGCTGTGCAGCTTGAGCCATTACGAGCTTCCAAGCATCATGTGGCATAACAGGCGACTCCACCATCTCGTCCTCATCCTGGCTGTAGTATATCTTTCTCTTTCTGCTTTCATGACTTCCCTTCATCTGCCGCAAAGCAGGACCCCGCGCCGGATTCAACGGGCCCAACCTGTTGTTGGCACCACGCTGTAAGCGCGGCATTTGGAGCTTTCGCTGAATATCCTCGAGGTTACGTCAGAGCGTAACTTGCAAAGCCCCAGGTTAAGTGTCTGGCAACGAGGGGCATCAAAGCGTTTTGACAAATAATAAAAAAGAAAAAAAAAAAGAAAAGAGCGAAATCCAGGGAATAGGC
The DNA here is from genome assembly GCA_000769265.1 of Hapsidospora chrysogenum ATCC 11550. NCBI lineage: Eukaryota > Fungi > Ascomycota > Sordariomycetes > Hypocreales > Bionectriaceae > Hapsidospora > Hapsidospora chrysogena. Next base: position 40,567 of record JPKY01000090.1, read on the forward strand.
TCAAAGAGACTTATATATGAACTGAGGGTGGTTGTATGGGAGTGAATGCATTGCCACACCTGAGTGTAATGGACGGTAACCTGGACGTCTTGCGATAGCAAAAATACCAAGCTCGGAAGCTCGGGTTAGTTGTAGGCTACCACGCGCTGTAGCCACCACATGATCTCCCAAGATTTAACAACTCCATCGACTTCCTTTGGTTTGAACATTTTAACTTTATTTTGGTTTTAACACAGCTTTTTTTTTCCCTTCCCATGGTCTATATTTTACTTCTACGCAAGACCACATCACGTTCCCTGGCCTACATGGTACCCATTACAACCTCCTCATCGCTGCCCAACGAACAAACACCCCGCCACGCGCTCTACGTCAAAAGCTCTCAAGGACAAATCTTCCAACATCAGTGTCCCATCGTCGCTGGTAAACACCACCAACCACCGCCACTACAATGAAGCTCGTAAAGCGCAAAATCCCCGAAGAACTCGAGGGCCATATCGTGTCCTTACTGCCGGAGGACGACGAGGACATGGTATGTACCCTTCCCCCCCGTCTTCCCTTCCTGCCCCTCCCCCGCATCATCACCCAGCTGCTAATGGTGAGGCGCGCGCGCGCCCACGCAGTGGCATACCTACAACCTCATCATCCCCGGCGATATTTTGCACGCCCCCGCCTCGCGCAAGTTGCATATCGAGCGAGATGGCGTCGAAACCAACAAAACCGTTCGTGTGCGCACCGATATGGCCATCCAGGTCGCCCGTACCTGGTTCGACCCAGTCACATCCATCCTCCGCGTCTCGGGCGTCATTGTTGCCCAAAGCGAAGTCGGTGCCAGGGGCGCAGCGCAGTCGGTAGACCTCGAGCCGAACCGATCCTTTTCTATCATAAGACCCAACCCCGACGACTGGGACTCGGTAGCCCAGGAGACCCTGCAGCAGGCACTGTCCGACGACAAGAATGGCGCCCTCGCCGCTGTGGTCATGCACGAGGGCGTCGCCAACATTTGCCTCATCACCCAGTTCCGCACCATCCACAAGACCCGCGTAGAGAGCGTCGTGCCCCGGAAGCGGGACGCCTCCTCCCTCCAGGATGCCGGCATGCGTCGCTTCTTCGACAAGACCCTGAACTCGCTCTTGCGGGCCGCAGACTTCACCCAGTCCCGACCGTTGCTGCTCGCCAGCCCCGGCTTCGTGGCCGAAGATTTCAAGAAATACATTACCAGCAAGGGTCGTGACACCTCCGATAAGGTGCTCACGGGCATAGCCAACATGGCGACGGTGGTGCATGCGGCGTCAGGTCACGTCCACAGCCTCAACGAGGTCCTGCAGAGTCCCGAGGTGCGGACCAAGATGAAGAACATGCGCTACGCAAAGGAGGCGCAGCTGATGGACGCCTTCTTCGAGAAGCTCAAGGTCGACGACGGACGCGCATGGTACGGCACCAAGGCCGTCACCAAGGCTGTCGAGGAAGGCGCCATCGGGCCGGGCGGTGGAGTGCTTCTCGTGAACCACTCGCTGTTCCGCAGCATGGACCTCGACACGAGGAGGAAGTACGTTAGGCTGGTGGATAAGGTCCGTGCGGACGGCGGGGAGACGCGTGTCCTGAGCAGCGATCACGACAGTGGGAAGCGCTTGAAGATGCTGGGTGACATTGCCGCTATTCTCTCGTACCCCATCTTGGATCTCGACGACGGCGACGACGAGGAAGAGGACGAGGAGCAGGCGCAGGGTCGGGAAGGCTCGGAGAATGGAAGACACGATAACGAAATTGACGAAGACATGCTTAATGGCGTAATATAGTGCAAGATAGTCGATGGAACCAAGATTGCAACGCGCTCCTTTTGCTTCGCCGGCTGCCCTGCACCTGTGATGATATTCCGAACTTACAGTACTAGCTACTAGTAGGTTAGTACTAGTTTGCTACTATCTACTAACGCTAGTATGTATGCAGGACATCAGTAACTGGTACTCACGACATCTTTGTATCACGAGTAAGTAAATAGTCCTACATACCGGTACTGAGTAAGTACTAGTAGTGAGGAATAACCGGAACTACTGCCAAGTAAGGTACCTCGATCAGGCAAGTACTCCGAGTCTCCGAGATCGAGGATCCCGCCTTCGATCTCCCTTGATACTACCTTAGTACTCGATCCATGACATAGGTAAGTGCCCTCCGTGGTTTAAACCCCGCACTGGCACTGGATGCGACTTGGCGTTAGGTACCATACGCCAGGTGGCTTGTATGCGCAAAACAACCTGGAAATTATTAGAACCCGTCCGAGACTGCATTTCTTCGATGAGCCATCGTCTTCATTTTATAAAGCCGCATATCGAACCCGTTGAATTCCAGTCCTTTCCGCCTCCACAGGGAATGCTACGCAGAATGGCATCTAAACTCAGCATCTCGTCCACTGTCAAGCTCAACTCGGGCTTTGAGCTCCCCGTTCTCGGCTTTGGTGTTCGTCATACCACCCTTTCCAAGTGGCCCGTCCCGCCCACTAGGACTACCCACGATGGATACCCAACGAGCTAACGGTTCTCCCAGGTCTATAAAACGTATTCTAGCTTTACCTGGCCACTATCCTCTTGAATTCAAAGCTGACCTGTTCCAGGCCCAAGGACAAGGCCACCGAGGTGTGCAGTCATGCACTGAAGGTTGGCTACCGTCATGTACGTCATTCGCCCACACCTGGGTAAACCATGATGGAAACAATGCTGCTGCTGCGGCTTTGCATACGGCTTCCATGAGGCAGTGCTGACAGCCGTGCAGATCGACTCGGCGTCTGCGTACCACAACCAAGGGGAGTCGGCAGCAGGCATTGCCGCCTCTGGCGTGCCCCGCGAGTCCATCTTCTTCACCACCAAGGTCCCCGTCAACGACAAGCCCTTCGACTACGACGGCGTCCGTGAACTCGTGGACACCGCCCTCGCGCAGACCAAGCTCACGTACCTCGACCTCGTGCTCATCCACTGGCCGCACGGCAACGGCCCCAACGGCCGCAAGGGAGCCTGGCGCGCCCTGGTCGAGGCCGTCGAGGCAGGCAAGGTGCGCTCCATCGGCGTGTCCAACTACGGCGTGCAACACCTCAACGAGCTGGAGGGACACATCAAGGAGCTCGAGGCCGAGCGCGGCGGGCCGGGTAAGGGCGGCGTCATCTCCGTGGGCCAGTGGGAGCTGCACCCGTGGCTGATGCGCCCGGACATCGTTAAGTGGTGCCGCGAGCGCAACATAGCCGTTGAGGCTTATTGCCCCATTGTGCGCGGCAAGCGGTTCGACGACCCCAAGCTCCAGGCGCTGGCGTCCAAGCACGGTAAGACGCCGGCGCAGATCCTGCTGCGGTGGAGTCTGCAGCAGGGGTTCGTGCCGCTGGTCAAGAGCGTCACGCTGTCGCGCATCGAGGAGAATGCCGGCGTCTTCGACTTTGAGCTGTCGGATGATGAAGTGAAGGACCTCGCGACGGACGAGTACTCTGTGTGCTCCTGGGATCCCACGGTGAAGCCGCTAGAGGAGTAGATGATGCCTGGTGGTGGACTGCAAGCCTTGGTCGGCGCCCCTACTCGATTAGAGTGAATAGAACGCAAGAATCCTACTTGCAGTTGAATCTATTGCACTGATTACGTACTCTTATTGCGAGCACTATTAGTAGAATCGATCAGGGTTGGCGGTTTTAAGAAGTGAGACGCCGGTCAATGGGCTGCTGACAGTCACGTGACGACGCTCCTCCTTCGTGTTGCACGCCTCGATGATTTGCCCCGCCCGTGCGCGCTTCCAACCTGGAAGTCAACAGCCAACATCGGGTTCCCAAGCTCATCTTAAAACTAGACGACAACGCAATGACTCCCCGATCGAATCCCACGCGATGCCTTCCCAGAACACATTCAAGCTCGTCCCCGAGCACCCCGTCGCACCCAAGACTGGCCCCGCTCCCCGGCCCATGACATCAAAACAGGTCAAGAAGGCGTACCGAGCGGCCAACAAGCAGCCGAAGCTCTCGCGGACGGAACAGCGCAAGCTGGAACTTGCTGAGCAGGAACGAATTCGTAAAGAGATAGAGAAGGACCGTGTAGCTGCGAGGGCACGTACTGCGAGGGAGCGAAAGGCCGCCAGGGAGGAGGCAAAGAAGGAGGAACGGCGGCGGAAGCGTATGCCGCTTGTTGATGTACGGCCCAGTCAGGCTACTATTTCCAGCTTCGTGAGAGGGAATGGGACTGGGAGGAAGAGGGATGGACAAGGCCGTGAGATTCTTGGGGTTGCGCTCACGCCTGTTGTGGAGCGCTGTCAGTCGGAGGAGCGGCGGAGCGCGCTGGTCGAGATGGCACCTACTGTACGAAGTCAATCCGTCGGAGCGACGCTTCCCGGGGAACCAGACGAAGACGATCGATGGCAAGATGCCCACGAGAATGAACACGAACACCGTCACATGCGTCCCGATTACGACGATGAGGATCCTTTGTCCTGCCATCCCCAGAAGCCTGCGTCTGAGAGAAATGAAGGTGCGAACCATGGCGACCCCCAGGCGGATGGCTACCAGGAGACTGCATCTACGAAGAATGAAGGTGGAATAACTGGAACCCCCGAACACATCGATACGACAGACTCTCGAGAACCACACGCCGGTGGTTTGGATGATGATGAACTTGTGGCCTTGGGGCAGCTGCTCTCTCAGGTTACCCCCGAAATGTCACAACCACTATTGCCGCCTGCAACATCGCGACAATCACCGTTACCTCCTCAGAATGAACAGAAGGCAGATCCGTGCCAAATATTCTCCAGCTTCACAGAAGAGGATCTGGATGACGAAGTATTACGGGAGTTGGGGACGCAAGCCGAACCCAAGCGAGAGGAAAAGACCGTGCCTCAGCCCGACCCCGGCAGTCGCGAGATCCTGGAGCCCGCAAAAGCAAGCATGGACGCTCCGCTGTTTTTCTCCCCGGCGAGGTCTCTCTCCCCGGCGAGGGATCCTAGTCCTGATCACAATTCCTCCCCGCAGCCGCTGCACCGACAGTGTCCGCCTCTGGGGACGCAGGCGGTTCTTCTCAACTTTGATGAATACTTTCCCTCGCCGTCCCAACAAGAGCTTGAGCTGGAGCTCGAGCTGACACCAATGGCGCCACCCCCGTTAAACCCACAGCCGGCGCCTCGCCCTTGTCGCTCCCCAAAACTGGCCTTTGAGAAACCATCACAACATGGACCAGGGGAGCCGACGGAACGATCAACTCCCCCGCCCAGGCGTGAGCAATTCTTCAGCGCCTCTGGTTCACACGAAGTCCTTTCCCTTGCGCTCCATCGCAGCCGGCGCACCGCCGTGCTCGACGGCGTCCGTCAGCAACGCTCCCACCGGAATGCCAGGACAGGCATGGAGACTGGGACAGAGCCACAAGGGGACCATCGCCGACACACATCACCACCAACTTCTTGCCCTGGCGCTTCCGCGAAGCGCTCTGCGGCATTGTCAGCCTCGCCCCATGGGTCCGCGGCGAGGAATGAATCGACCCCTGGAAATCTAGCGACACGTGCGTCGGCGTCCAAGTCGAGAATGGAGACCGTATCATTGAAGCCCCAGTCTCAAACCGGGCAGTCGAAACCCCAAACCGGGCAACCAAAGCCCCAAACCGGGAAACTCAACCTACCACTCTCCAACAAGTCCCAAGCAGCAACACCCAGACGACTACAAGTAGTATGGCCCTCGCCTTCCAAGCCTGCGCCAAAACCCACAACATGCGACAAGGAGAACGAGCCATGGTCAGCAGATACACCATTCCCAGCGTCTCAAGAGACGGAGTACGGGGGCGGCTGGCTGGAGGAGATTGCCCTGGACCTGGCCGATAGGTACTGACGCCCGACCTGGACAAAATAATATGTCGTCGGCGCAGAAACTTGGATGACGAGTGTATTTCGATAAATTTGGACTGGCGTAACACGCAGCGACTTACGATAGCGTCTTGCATGCACTGATGGATCAGTGATAGTTATATTTTTTAACATCGTTTGCAAAGCGACTCATTGCTCATTATTCATATGCTCTATCGCTGATAACCCCCAACTCCCCGAAAATGCATCATCGCCCAGCCCGGGCCTCCACCCAAACGCCTACCCCTTCCTTCCAAAGAGTGCCACCAAAGACCGGACCCGTTAATGTTTCTCTTCTGCTGCTGCAGGCAGGTACTAAGCATACAGGCCCACCCACTCGCGCTTGGGCGCCACCTTGGTATCGCAGTCCTGGACGGCACATCGAATCTCGTTGGGGTTGGTGTACGGGTCTTTGTTCCCCGGGCATGGGAAGCCGGCGCCCTGGCGGTTCGCCTTTGTTGGCTTCCGATTCTTGTAGCACTCGGCGCAGTAAACCTAAACAACCCAAACAAGTCAGCTCTTATTTGAAAAACAGGAAGGAGGGAGAACGGTGAGGAGATGAAGAAACGCACATGACCACAAGACTTGAGTGCCCAGAAAGGATGTATCTCGGAGGCGGTGGTCCTCTTCCGCTTCGTCCCCCGCCCGGAGCTCGACGGCCTACCCGACGACGACGGATCGTACGCGAGCTCCTCATTGCAGTTGGGGCAAACAATGATCATATCCGCCTCGGGCTCAGCACATGTATTTCGCGTAAAGTTCCTGCGTGTAGACGGCGTAGGCTCCATCGGCGGCACGGGACAACTCCGTCCAGAGTCAGGGACGGTCATACGTGTGCCGTCAGCCAAAGTATGGGTACTGTCGAAATCAGCGTCGACTGGCAAGGGCGATGGCCCGCCCCAGTTGAAGAACGGTATGGCCACGGGGGTGGAGCCGTTGAGCATGCCCAGTATCCGTCGGAAGCGTTGCGAGCGGCTTGATCCGGTGATGCCAACGCTTGTGAGGGTATCGCCGTGGGTGTTTCGCAGGGGGTGAGGGTAGTGGCGCGGGTAGGGAAGGCGGATATGAGACGGGGGGTTTCGGTCGGGAAAGTCATGCTCTGGTGAGTCGATGGTGAGGTCGATCACGTCTCCCAGGTTTGGCTGCGTGACTGTGCCGTCACTCCTCGACAGTGTCGGATGCGATATGCGCTGCGAGTTTGTCCTCCTGGGATTACTCCTCCCCTGATCCTGTGACTGCGATGTCTGCCGGGGTGGAGGCTGTTCGAGAATCTGCACCTCGACGGGGGAGTCGGGGGAGTCGGGTTCGGCGGTTAGGTCGATGACTGCGGCGGCGGTTGTGGATTGTCGCTGGCGCGGCGGCTGGGGAGGCTGCGGATGTTGCTGCTGGCGGGTGCGATGGTTTTCTGAACGGCGACGTCGGTGGCCACTGTGTTGCGGCCGGCGGCGAGGCTCCGGCGAAGGGTTGTCGGGCACGTATAGCCCGTCAGAGCTGGCGTGGTCCATCTCGTCTCCCTCCGTTTCCTGACGGTGCACCTGAGCCGTTGTTTACATGCGTCGAATGTCCAGGCGATGTCGTCTTTTGGCTAGTGTGGTTCGTCGCCGGTTGTTCGAATACTGGGTCGTCGGTGAGAAGTTCGGTGCAGCGTGAGGTTTGAGGCGTGAGGCGCGAAGCGTGAGTCGACGTCGGACCTCTTGATGATGGTGAAGGAGGGGTGTGGTGTGTGGTGGCAAGGCAACAGAGCCGCGGTGGGATTGACTTTGAAGTCGCCTCTTGTCTGTGAAGTGTGTAACGCCACACCAACCACCGGTTCGACATCGGCGTCATCCACCACCTCTCCACTCTAAAATAAGGTGCGCTCGGGCTGTAACCACAAAAAGTCATTACTATATAAGGCGCACCTCAGCAACACCACCAGTCGCATGACAGGATCCGTCTCTACCCCAAGGTAGTAAGGCCAGTAAGCCTGCTTAATCTCAAAGGTGCTTCTCTTCATCCTGACCATGGAAGTTATCTTGCCGCCGGAACATGTCCCCGCTGAGTTGGTAAAAGTACTCGTACAAACCCACCCCCCTCCCCCCTTAATATCCCACTTGTCCCTTACCCTTTGACGCCAAATACAGTCACAACACCTTCCCCATTCACAGAAACCAGCTTCCTTCCAGCCTGGCCCCATCGTACAGCCACCGACGGTGCGGCAGCGCGGAACGGCTCGCTCCACGACTTGCTGGACTTGAGATATTGCTGTACCGTGACGCCTGTAGGTCCTCCCGTCGCCAGGAACTGTCCCGTGTAGTCCCACGCCAGCGTCTGCACCGATCCGCCCGTCTCCAGAACCCGAGCAGTCGCAGCGGCGCCCTCCTTGCGCAGGTCGAATATGGTCACCGTGGTCTGGCCCTTGGCCGTGCCGGCCAGCCAGAAGCCGTTCTCGGAGAACACCACGGCCTGGACGGGGGCGCCCAGGTCGAACTCGGCTGCCTGTTCCAGTGTCTTGGTCATGAAGAGCTTGAGCTTTCCGGACACGGTGCCCGCGGCAATGAGGTGGCCGTCGGGGTGGAAGGCACACGTAGTCAGGGCTGTCACGGTCGGTTATTACTTGATGGCCAAGACGTGATCGGGACAACTTACGAGAATCCGCATAAGCGCGGCTGATACGTTGTAGTGTCGTCGCATCGTAGAAGACGAGGCTCTTGTCGGAGCCAACCGACGCGAGGATCCGACCACCGGGGTGTGAGCTAAGGCCCGTGGCAGGCCCAGCGTGCTCCGTAACCTCAGCAACCTGTTCATCGCCCTGGTACGCCTTGAGCGATCCTTGGCTGGTCGCGTAGATGACTTTGGAGGCTGCGCAGAGAGTAGCGGTGACGGGTGCGTCGACCGAGACCTGTCGCTCCAGCTTGTCGGCATCAATCTGGTACGTCGCCGAGTCACCCTTCAGGCCACCCAGGGCAGCGGTGTCGCCCTCCACGTCAAGGGACGTCGCTTGCGGCACTGGCAACGCGTTGTTGGTCTCGGGCTGGAAGGTGGATACTTCGTCGGGCGTGACCCAACCCTCGGGGATGGGTCGCTTCCTACGGCCCTGCGAGAGACTGGGAATATGTTAGCGTGGCTGAGCGCCGGGCATGTTGGAGGCACCCACCTGGCCTGTGTCTCGTCCACCGCAGCAGCAAACTCCTCGGGCAGGCCCTCCACCGAGTCCACAGCCATGGCATCGCCATTCGCCGCACCACCCGTCACCGTCACCTTGCTCAACGCGTCCCTCGCCTCATCCCTCTCCCTCGTCAACCGCGCAATGACCCTGACAGCAGCATCATGCTGATACAGCGCGGTGGCGAGCTCCTCGCCCGTGCGCGCCAGCTGCTCCTTGAGGTTGTACGTCTCAAGCGCCAGAGCGTCCCATTCGTTCTGGAATGTGGCGAGCAGCGCGGGAATCGAGGTCAGCGTCGGGGGTCGCGGTCGCACGATGCGCGAGGTCTGCAGGGCGAGGAGGTCCTCTGGGGCGAGCTCGTCGTCGGTTCCGGGCTCGGTTCCGTGCTCTTTGATGTATTGCTCGATGAGGCGCTTCTCGAAGACGACGCCTGCGATGCCGGTCAGTCATTAAACGATCTCAAGGTGAGTGTTTGAGTTGGGCTTACCCGACTTCTTTGACACCACCGGCTCTTGGGGTGCCTCCCCTGAAACTGTAACTGAGGTTAGAATGGAGGCTTTGAGCAGTCATAGATATCAACATACTTCCACACAGCATTGCGACGGGTTTCTCTGCGATTACCGCGCTCAATCGCGTATCTTGCCAACCAGAATGATGTCGCGAGGCTGCGATCTGAGATTTTGCCTCGCGCACGGACCATCCAAACAGCTCCCCGGTCACGAGGTGATAAGAAGCTTTATCGTCGCCGACGCGTTCGCCCATGGCGGGGTCGTGGTGGCTTTAGGTAGAGGCGCACGCGCCCTGCGGAGGTCCCCCGCAGGCAAGCAGCTCCCGTCCCTTGGCCGCCGCTCAACACCAGTTCTGTCATAATTAGCGTATACCTAGGTAGTGTTAAGACCTACAACCTGTACCTTAACATCGAGGTTTCTACCACTTACGTATCTACGTCAGGAATTGAGTTCCGGTAGTCCCCTCCTCTCCCCCCTTGGTCATTCAAGCAGAGCACCGTGCTCGTCTCTCAGATTGTTCGTCTTAATCATGCCTGTCAACAAGCTGCCGCCCATACTCGAATTCCACACGTGCTCCGACCTCACACAGACCGACGTCCTCGACACACTCTTCGAGCCGAGCCCGGCCATCCACGCCACGCTTATACCCGTCATCCGCACCGCCGTGTACTCGACGTGGTCGGACCTCATCGACGCGTGCCAGATCCGCCTGCTATCCCTGGCGACGTCAACATCCACCTCGTCGCCCGATCCGACCCTCCTGTCCGTCCTGGGATCGCATCCGCGGCTGGGGGAGAAGAGGATCACGTCGGAGCAGAGTGCCGCTGAGCAGGCCAACCTCCAGGGTGATGGCAGCAAGGACAGCAGTGCTGAGGCGGAGGAGCTGGCGCGTCTAAATCAGGAGTATGAGGCGGCTTTCCCCGGATTGCGGTATGTGGTGTTTGTCAACGGGCGTGGGAGACGGGAGATCATGGACGATATGAGGGCCAGGATCGCCAGAGCGGATTACACCAAGGAGGTTGACGCGGCGCTGCAGGTAGGTGGCCGCCTATGAGTGCATAACGCTAAACCAGGGGAACGTGGATGCTAATCAAGGACAGGCAATGTGCGATATTGCCAAAGACAGGGCATCCAAGCTGGAGTAATGGGGGACAGACATTGTAGCAATGAGGTAATAGGTCAGCGATGACGAAACAAGACGCTTAGTGTGCGAAGACGGAGAGGCTTATTCTTCTCTTTATTGGGAGTTTCTCTCGTTCGCTTAATTTGCCTTCGTTGCTCAACCGTCTTCTCTTCTCGTTCCTTAATACATCTTTTCTTCATTCATTTCATATTTTTTTTTCTTCCCATTTGAGAATATATAACTTGACCAAATAGCCCGTGTGCCCAAGCTATGACCATGTTTCCGACCAACGCCTGCCTTGTTGGCGACAGCCATGTACATGTACAATTTGTCCGTGGTACCGTTTACATCCAGGGGTGTCTTTTGGTTTTCCCCCTGCCGATTACACACACGTTCCTTCAGCGGGCCTGATGCTGCCCGCCATCATACACTGTTCCGCACATTCCACGCTGAGTCTGCCAGCAGCTCTAGCCGTCACATAGTCACCCAGGAGATACCGTCGAGCTCATCGAGGTACTCCTCATACGACTGATCATCGTCCGAAGCGCCGCCGGCAAAGATGACGCCGAAATCAGAATACACCTCGTCGCCGCCGCCCGAGTCGCCGGTGAGATCCTCGTCTAGGTGCTGGAAGGAGAAGGAGTCCTCGTCGAGCTCGTCGTACGCCCCGCGGTCTGGACGCATCTCGGGCGATCGGATGGGGTGGATGCGGGAGGACGTGCGACTCTTGGCGGCGGCGAGGTCGGACGGGGGTAACGGCAGGGCGGCTGGTTTCGACAGCCAGCATGCCTGAGTCTTGGGTGGGTGGCCCGGTGCAGTAGGTGGTGCATCTCTAGACGGCTGGAGATATTTGCCGCCGGATGAACCCTCGAGGACTTGTGGCCTCCATGGTGCCTTGGATGTCGTGTCCAGCTGACCCTCCTCGGCGTCTCCCTCATCGCAGTGCTGACCTGGCCGTCCCAGCCCCAACCTCCTTCTCAGGCGGTTCATGACGGAGAATCTCAAGAACGAGGTGGCGTGCAGGTGAGCTATCCGTCGGGCGACATCAAGCGACGTAGCCATCTTGAGGAAGCGCTTGTCGCCCGACTTCATACCCTCACGGTTCAGGATGTGGGTGGCGGGCAGGGAGTAGGGCTGGGAGAGGCGGCTGGTGATGAGTTGGGCCCGCAGGCGGCGCTTCTTGCAGCATAGTGCGGCCGTGTTAGGGCCGTCGACATCTAGGCGGTGGCGGACCCGTTTGATGTTAAGAGGTGGAGGGGAAGGATGGGCAAGCGCAGGCCGGAACTCGAACGTCACTGCTTCCTCTCTGGGGGAGGGTGTGAATGTGAAATGGGGCCCGTCGTCGACAGATGAGCTCGACAGGGTCGACGTAGTGTCTGAACAACGGTCATTCTGATGGTACAGGACAGGAGAGCACCCGCCACCACATGCGCTGAGGAGATCGCCCAGGCTAAGATCTGGGCCAGCGCAGCGCGGGACGACAGAAGAGTGATGGTGATGGTTGCAGGAGAGGCCATCACGGCCCACCCACCCACGCAACAGCTCAAGGGAACGGGAGGAGGCGGAAGAGGAAGGGTTAGGTTCCACCTGGGCCACCATCATGTCGTCGAGGGGCGGCGGGCTTGGTTGTCGTCAGTCCTGACTGGGGATGCCCATCCGTGGAGGACACGAAAGTCGCGGCGTCTCCATGCGGGTCCAACTGCGGCGGCGGGCGGTGGCAGAAAGCCTGTTGCGCAGGGTGGTCGATGAGTGAAAGTGTGAGCCTTGTGTTCGGTGAATGATTGACGGTTGGGTGGTGGTGGTGGTGGTGGCCTGGTGGTGGCCTGGTGGATAAGATGGTGAGAGAGGCAAGCTCCTGAGATTAAGACTTGGGTGTGGAGAGATGGACGGGGGGCTACCAGGGTTTACCGGGGCGGGGAAGTTCCCGGTCAGCTGGCTCAGCTCCGCATTTTCGAGTCGAGACCCGCCTGCCCTGTCACGCACCTGCTCGCGTTGCTTTTGGCTGGTGGCTGGTTCAATAAATACCAGGTACCTAGGTACTGTACTAGTAGGTAAGTATTGAGTGTATCGTACCTGGCCCGTACCTATGAAATATGCCCTGAGGCATCTTCGCATCAGGTGTGGAACCCAGCATTTCCCCAGCATTCCCCGGCCTTCATCCTCTCTCTCAAAGACACATGATGCTTAATGAGACAACTTCACCATCCAGAGGTCCTCCCCCGCTATGCAGCCTGCCGCTCAAGGTCGCACTGCATAACTCCACGGCCCGCGTACCACAATCCATCCAGTCGTAGACGAAGTACTCAGGTAGGGTAGGTAAGTACCATGCACGGATGTCGATGTCGGATGTTACGCCTCGCCCGGTCATCCAAGCACGCGACTCCGCGAAAGGAGAAAGTGGGAAATGTGGCGCCCTCGGGTCGTCGGGCGGGGATTGCATCTCCTGCGCCTCGACCGAGACACACGAATGGCGACAGTCCTTGGTGGTTCTTGTTAGGACTAAAACGAGTCCCAGTTGGGAGTAATGGTGAGCTAGTGAATAAAGTAATTTATAACTCTATACTAATATGTATCCTTCTCCCCGATATCCGTCGTCTATGCTAGTACTGAGGTAATTAATAGTTTATATGCGCACCGTCCCGCTCCATCACATCTTCGCCTTGCTCGACTTGGCCGGCATTATGATGCCCTCCTGGTAACCACTGGCGACGTGTTTGCCCTCGGGGCTCCAGATCTTGGTCTCTTGCAATCCCCTCCCTGCGCTCACCCGCGGCCACCACACCTCCTGCACCCACCACCCGTCGCCCTCCATGACCGCATCCTCCGGGTTGCCGTGCACATAGAAAGCATAGGTGAGACTGGCCACCGGTCCCATATTATACCCGTACCCTAGGTGGTTCCCCAGCATGATCAGTCCGTTCCTGTCCGACTCGTACGCGTGGGTGACGATGTGCGCATTGACATCCTCTCGCGGCAGCGGCTTGTGCAACCGATAGAGGATAACCTGCCGCCGCTCAGGCAGCGGCTTCCCCTTGTTGAACTCCGTCATGTCGACCTTGTACATATCCAGGATGGGGAAGTCCCCGTGGCCCTTGACGGGGAACATCTCGCGCACAAAGTCGATGTCAGCCTGCGGGCTGGCCTCCCACTCATCAGGCGCGCGGGAGTTGAGGATGTCGGCGAAGCGCTTCTGCGGCGAGAGCTCGTCCTGAACCTCGGCGGGGCCCTGCACGGGGCGCTTGAAGGTCGTCAGGCAGGAGAAGACGACTTCTCCCAACGGCAGCTCGGCGTCCGACGTTGGGAATGGCCCGGTGGGGTTGCTGGAGGGCTCGGAGGGTTGGCGGGCGGTGATGAGGCGAGTGGAGAATGAGCGGCTTGAGGAGACGTTGGAGACTTCGTAAACGAATGGTCGGTCTGTCAATCCGGGGTTGGAGAAGACGCCTTGTATGGACTGAAGGCTGTTAATGGCCATCATTTGACGGACATATCTCGCAGGCGGGGAGACGACTTACGTGGATCGCCAGCCTGCTACCCTCAGGCGTGCTCTGGTCCTCCTCCTGGACAACCTTCGCGGCCGCCAGCGGTGCCTGAGCATAAACATGACCCCCAAACGCTCCAGGCCCAAATGTGCGCCGGCCCTTCGGGTCGACGTTCTTCTCGCTATTCCCAGAGGTGTGCCGCGGATCAACCTTCCTGAGCTTGCCCCAAACCTTCTCGCCGCCCGGTTTCCACGCCGGCTGGCGACTGACAAACCTCTGCACATTGCTGCTGCTGCCGTCCGCCGGGAGACGGCTGAGCTCCATGCATTCCTGGAAGGACATGCGCTTCAGTTCTTCCTCCGCGCCTCCCATGTTGTCGGTTGGTGATGATGACGCCCTGATGGTGCGCAGTGCCGCGGCGCTGGCGCTCATTGGAGACTTCCAGGTTTTGTCGACGCAATGACTGCTGGCGGATGTACGTCTGTACCTTGATGACGGAAATTGACACACCGATCAGTCTGGATGGGCCCAGCAGGTCAAGTCAGTCAGTCGTTGCCAAGACGAAAAGACATCAACGGGGGACAAAGTAAGCAGACATGCATATTTTCTACTCGCAGGGTCACGATGGAGTCGCGATGCTCAGGGTGGTTCCTAATTGAGAACTGAACCTCGGCATCGCCTGCCTCTGTGCACGACATGCCCGACGAGGTGGATCCCCATCGCGCGAACTGTCAACTCGTTAAGCCGAGCACCACTGGAGCACTAACAGACTGTGCCATGCCTGCTGACTTTGTATTTGTATGCGGTTGCGGCTCCCTCCAACCTCGCTGAACATGGCAGTCGGGGACTGATGAATCGTGGAATTTTTGAAGGCCCAATATCTTGACAAAGCGTTAAAGAACACGGAAGGTAAGCGCTTAATATCCCATGCTCTTTCCAATGAGACTTGAGAGTGTGCCCTCAGGTTGTCAGCCCCACACTGGCACTTGACCCTTTACTTGCACAGGTGCTGTGGAAGTTTCCACAGTTACCCCCACTGTTATTGCTTGGTTGGACTTGGGAACATCAGTAAACTCTGGGAGTCGGGGCTGTCCGAGTCTCTACCTAAGTACGTACCTACTTCGTAGCTTACTCACCAAACTCTCTCAGCTCTGTTGCCGCTGTCCATCATAAGCGGCACGTCCATGAACGTACGCAGTCTATTGTGCTAGGATAGCTGTCCTTAGCCCTGTTTCAAAACACCCTCCTCTCGCGTAAGTGCTATTAGCACCTGGGGAATCAGACGCCCATTGTGTCAGGTATGAGTGATTCATTTCTTATCCTCACATTTCTTACTCCTCCATTTCACCCTCAACTCTTGCCTTCCTCCTCCTCCATCCATGGCATCACCCCATCCGCGACATCCACAACTCTTAGTCATCCGCCGCCTTGACTAAATTTACAATCAGGAAAACCCGCCAAAGGAGCCCTCGCGTCTGAAGCGACCCGAGATCGCGCCTTAGATTGTTACTGGGCTCACTGCATTCATCTGGCGCGTCCCCTCGCCAGTCACGCGCCTTGGGGAGTGCATCGAAAGACAATCCGGAGTTGAAAGTGAGTTATCAACATCGCATTTAACAGATTACGCGCTTACTAATTAGAGCAGACAGGACACGCTCTCCTCCGCCGCGCTCCACCAGTCTCACCCGTACCCCACTGACGCCGCTGGGCTTCCTTCTTTCATCATGTCTTCGCGCGCGTCTCCCATGGACGCAGACTACGACGATTCCGGCGAGATCCTAGAGATTGAAGCTGTCAAAAAGCTGCTTCGCACCCCGTATGATGATGTTTTCCAGCTCAGTGACGACGGGCTCACCTACAAGAAACCTGACACCCTATTGGGCGTGCCGGTTCAAAGGATCACAGAGGATTCCCCCTACTGGGAACAGAGTTGGTTGTCCTTAGATGCCTTCCTAGCCGAGGAGGAGCAGGAGGAGGAGCTCAAGCGAGAGTTCAGACGTCGTGTCGATCTCGATACTACCAACAACGAGGATCTCCGCAAGACGTTCAAGCGGCACCAGGACAAAGTGAGCCATCACCGGAAAATCCGCCAGGTCTTCAAGGAGATGCCCTCGCCACATCCGAACCAGTTGGTTTCAAAGCGCTACCTTCCCAGCCAAGGTCTGTGCTCTCAAGTGACCATGTATTTCCTTGGCTGCAAAGTGACCGACTTCGAGATCCTCGCAAACAGAGGCCTTATGGGCATGGAGCCCTGGGACTTCGTCCGCTGGAGGATTGGAAAGGTCCTCGCCGACAGGATGAGGGTGGGTCTTCCGGGCAAGGTCGATGTCAAGAACGTCATCACAAACATTGGGGGCAAGAAGAGTGAGGATCCTCTCTTTCGACAAGCACTCCTCTTATCAGCTCGCCTCCAGGGCCGCTCCAACGTTTACGGTCCCAAGAAGAAGTCTGGTTCTTACAAGAACCCCGGCAAAGAAAAACTCACCTTTGGCCCCAAGCCGCGGGGAGGTGGGAGATCAGCTGCTCGGCTACGTAGCCATAAGACCGAAGATGCTCTCCGAGAAGAAGCAGAAAAGGACCGACGCGAGCGCAAGGCGGCGCGACGTGCCCAACAGCAGCAGGGCACCGGATACCAGGGCGTGAATGGCTACCGCCACAAGATGACTGCCGGATCGTGATGTACTTTTGGTGCTGAACCAGCATCTGCAATCAAGTGCACCAGGATGCCGTTTAATTGTTGTTTTTGGGCCAACCACGGCTTGGCATATTTTCAGCTTTTGTTGCTAAGCGGGCGAACGGAATGGAGTTTGGACCGCCCAGGAAATATGAGGGAGTGCTTTACAGCCTCTAAAGGTCTATATTAATGTCAGAATAGAGTCATGACGTCGCGATACGCGATACGGTACAGCATGGAGCTTTCAAGTCATGACAGTCGGATACTTAGTATGGTGCAGCGAATAGCCAGTGAATCCCAGTGACTGACGTGTGCTGTGGGAGGTCGACGGAGCTCCCGTCCTCTGCTGATGGTGGCACCACACTGAACCCGAGCTTCCGTGCTCCAAATCACGTGATGTAATCTCCCAACAGCCCATTGGTCAATTCGGTACCGAAACTGGGTCCAACCTCCAACGTCAACCCGGATGAAGCCATCCTCGCAAATCCCTCTACAGCACCCACACAACCATCCACCCAAGCGAACGTCCCATCCGCCAGTCCGCGACACAATGCTCCTGCAACGCACCGCCGTCGCCGCGGCCCGCCGCGCCGTTTTCGTCCCCCGCGTGGCCGCCCGCACCTTTAGCACCTCCTTCGTGCGCCGTACGTGACTCCCCGGCAGGTGCAAAATATGGTAGCCGAGCTTCCAGACTGACGTGTGTGTGTGTGGTGTAGGCGAGGCTCCCAAGAACCCCGTTACCCCCAACGAGCAGGCCGCTGCCCTCGCCGGGACCGCCGAGAAGAAGGTTGGCCCCTACAAGACCTTCACCGGTACGTCGACGCCAGACTTTGAGACAACAGTGATTGGTCGTGGGACTAATCACTATTGGAACAACAGAGATCAAGAGCGAGGAGGACCTCTTCGGTCCTGGCGCCGAGCCCGGCACCGTCCCCACCGATCTCGAGCAGGCTACCGGTCTGGAGCGTCTCGAGATCCTGGGTAAGATGGAGGGCGTCGACGTTTTCGACATGCGTCCGCTCGACTCCAGCCGTCTGGGCACCATGGAGGACCCCATCCCCCTCCGCTCCGCCGGTGATGAGCAGTTTGCCGGCTGCACTGGTGTCCCAGCTGACTCCCACACCACTACCTGGCTCCGCGTGAGTTCCCACAACATCGACGAGCCCGCCTACATCTTTGGAGAATGATTGGTCGCTGATAATGGTGCTTAGATGACCCGCGACCGCCCTATCGAGCGCTGCCCTGAGTGCGGAAGCGTGTACAAGATGGAGTATGTCGGTCCCCAGGACGACCATCACCACCACCACGAGCAGGAGTTTGAGGAGCCCAAGACTTTTGCCGACTTCATCAAGCCCGAGTACCGTTACCGATAAATGTGCGGCCGCGATGAGCATGATGAGGCTGCATCAGGTCATGCTATAGCAATGATGGGGATCATTGTATGTATCTTGGGAAATTGGGCATACCTAGAAGAGGGAAGGAAGGGTATGGGTGAGGATCTCACGACGAGGGGGCCGAACTGTCTGTAGATTACGGTGACTCTTTTCTTTTGTTAATCGACCATATTCTATGATAGTATGTTCGTTATCATCATTAATTAGTGATCTGGCGACCCCTCCCGGCTCGGGGTGAGCTTCTCAACCCTCCTCATCATCGAAGCTCAGTTTGATCTTCTTGGTCTTCTTCTTGGTCTTCTTCTCTTTGAGGCCATCTGTGCCCACATCGCCCCCCTTGGCACCGCTTCCAATAATACTCCCCCTGCTCGTCTTGCCTGAATCTTCTTCTGCTGCCTCGCCGATAACCCTGCCAACCTTTCGTTTCCTCGATCCTATAGCGGGCTTCCCCGAGCCAGCAGCCTCTTTCTTCCCCCCTCCGTCCTCACCACCACCACGAGCATCATCCACCGTTGCATCGCCATCGCCGCCACCCTTGACCACACCCTCCTTGTCGACTTCGACGTCCACGACGTTGCCATCCTCATCGACGACAAGGGGCGCATCCTCCGCCTCCTCGCTACCGGAGCGCTTCTTGGTTGATCTGCGCTGCCCCGTCGTCGAGGGCTCGTCACTGCTGCCTGCCTGCGCGTGGAGGGCACGGAGGAAGGGCGGGAGGTCTGAGCTGTACGACAGGTTCTTGGATGTGATCTTTTGAGACATGGCGTCTGTTCTAGACCTCTGGGTGACCAAGAAGAAGGTCCTTGTTGTTGCTGTATGTCGTTTAGTGAGGCTCGGCGGAAAGTGTTAAGCGCCGTGGATGTCACTAACGATTATAGGTCGAGACGCGAAATCTTCAAAAGTGGTGGACGGATACACCTGGTAGCTCGTAACACTTGGATGCCCACCAGTTGATGTGTGACGGCGGTACGTACCGCGGACCATGTCCCTGCCAGGTACTGAAGTACCAAGTACCTTGGGCCAACCTCCCGAGACACCCGGACAGCTCCTGTTGACGGCGCCCAGTCCGGATATGCCGAGCGCATGACGTATGCAATATATGGATAATATCATGCACCTACTTATGGATTTGGGCATTTTAGATTACCTAGGTAGATCTCGAACCCCATTCAATTGGAGTCGTGATGTACCTATTCGTGCCTGTGCTAAAATCGGAATGCACAGAAGGGTAGCACCTGCCGCAAGCCAGACACAGATGGTGGCGTTGAAGGCCACCTACGGATACACTTTTAAGGAATCAACGGTACAGGCAGTACCCTCAGTACCTACCTAATATGCTTGGTACTACTACTGCACTCGTACAGAGGAACTGCGCACAACTGTTGATGCTGTTATCCCACCTCCAACAACTTCCATACCAACGAGGGGTGTAACAGCATATTCCACTTGTTCGAGTACATATATTTGGCCTTGTAGATGGCAGCCTTGAGTGGCAAGGAACTATTACCTGATATACAAAGCACCAGCTGCACCACCCAATCGACACGTCGAGAGCCGCCCGTCTAGACCCCTGGCTACCTGCAGCGGGCTGCCAGATCTTCACTGCAACCCATCCCAGACCCACGCCAAAGGGCGCGCCGCCTATCGTCGCTCTTCGCAGATTTTCCTCCTGTTGAACACGCTTCGAACCCGACAGTACGCAGTCATTCCTTGTGTGTCTTCGAGATTGGAGGAGACAGCCTCCTTTCCCTGCCGCTCGTTAGACCTGCGACCTCGACTCCCTCTGCCGGATGACGATTGGCTCCGATACCGATCGAGGGCGACTGCCGCCAGATTTCAGGGGACTCTATCCGATGTTTCTCTCCTGATACAAGTACCGACCTCTGCTTCTTCCCGAGTTCTCGTCGGCCCGGATCGCATTTCGATTGACGCGAACCCTTCCACGGGGACGGCCATCGCTCGACCGCCTACACCTCGACCGCTCCTGCCACCTGGCGGGCTCCGCCGACATGGCCAACGAGACGCATCGCCGTGCCAGGGGTGCCTCCACGAGGGCACTTCAGCTGCCCCAACTCGACTCGGAGAAGAGAAATGCAGGACCACGACGTGCGACGCTGGCCTCAGGCTTGGCTTCACGACTGGCCTTCTTCCGAAGACCGCTGCGGTTACGCGGCAGCTCGACCATGACGGTGCCGCTCGGAGTGGTCGTACTCTTCCCCTTGCTCGTCGTTATTCTTATACTTGTCCTGTTCGCCAGGCATCCCAGCAGTGATGGAAGCAACATGGCGCCGGGTGGCGCGCCGCCGACAATGAGGTATGCATGCCGGTGACCGGGATGGGCCGGGCGGCCAGATCAGGGGCTAACAGCAAGCAGGAAAATCAGCGAAAAACACGACAGGGTATTCGTCAACGGCTGCCTCGAGCCCGACACCTCGCAACCGCGAGCCAACGCCGCCTTTGTCGTCCTCGCCCGAAATAAAGAGTTAGAGGGCGTCATCCAATCGATGAAGTCGGTCGAGCGCCACTTCAACCGCTGGTACCACTACCCGTATGTCTTCCTCAATGACGGCGATTTCGACGAGACTTTCAAGGAGACGGTGACGAAGTACGCCTCCTCGAGTGTCGAGTTTGGAAAGGTCGGCCCCGACATGTGGGGGTTCCCTGACTGGGTGGATGAGAAGGTGGCCAAGGAAGGCATTGCCAAGCAGGGCGATGCGGCTGTCATGTACGGCGGGCTGGAGAGCTACCACAAGATGTGCCGCTTTTACTCTGGGTATGTCTCCTCTGTTCCCGGCTGAGAAGGGGACCCGACTGACGAGGACAGCTTCTTTTACAACCATCCCCTTCTGCTGAAGTACGACTGGTACTGGCGCGTCGAGCCAGAGATCACCTACTTTTGCGATATCACATAGTATGGACCCTCAGCCCCTGCCAAGCTGTCGCCCACTAACCGGCGTAGTGATCCGTTCCTCAAGATGATTGAGAACAACAAGACGTACGGCTTCACCATTGCCGTCAAGGAGCTCCGCGAGACCGTCCCGAACCTCTTCCGCTACGCCTCCGCCTACAAACGTCTAAACAACCTCGCCTCCAAGGGGCTCTGGGAGATGTTTGTCGAGCCGCAGGACCCTGAGGAAAAGTCCGACAACGCTCCCTCGGCCGAGGAAGCCATGCAGAGTGACGCCAAACCCAATACACTTCCCGACATTGACCCCGAGGCTATGGAGGGTGAGAAGTACAACATGTGCCACTTCTGGTCCAACTTTGAGATTGCCCGCCTCGACTGGTTCCGCAGCAAGGAGTACAATGACTTTTTCGAGATGATGGACCACAGCGGTGGTTTCTGGATGGAGCGTGTAGGTTCTCCCTGTTGTGTTGTGTTCTATATATATGCTGACTGACATCCTCAAGTGGGGTGACGCCCCTGTCCACTCCCTCGCGGCCGGCGCCCTCCTTGCCCCGAGCGACATCCACTATTTCCGCGACTTTGGCTATCGCCACACGACGATCCAGCACTGCCCAGCCAACGCCCTCGGCCGTCAGCTTCCCCGGGAGCCTTTCCTGAACCCGGCCATAGACGACGAGAAGGAGCGCAAGGAGGAGGAGGAGTACTGGGCGGACTGGGATGATGAGATCGAGAGTGGCGTTGGGTGCCGCTGCCGGTGCGACAAGGACATTGTCGATGTTGAGGGTAAGGATGGGTCTTGCCTGCCCGAATGGGTGGATGTCGCTGGCGGTTGGGCCAGTCCTTGATCGGTCGTCGTACGGCGCATATGGAAGATTGGGGGGGTCCTGAGACGGCTACTGCTGCTTGCAGGCTATGACGAAGGGCGCAAAGAAGGGAAACAAAACGGTGGATTCCATATAAGGAGAAGGATCCCACACATCGACCAACGGATACAGGGCGTTTTGGTATGTATACAGAGACTCGAATCGTCCCCTTCGTCCTCACGACCCCCAGAGGCGCCAGCCAGCCCGCGGGCACATGTACGGAGGGACACATGCAGGATTATTGATAATGGGGCCGAGGGAAAAGTTAATATGTTATCAGCACGTACCAGGAATATGGCTGGGGCAATTTTTGTCTAACGTGGGCTGATGGAAACGTGGCAAGCGTGTATATTTGTTTCCGATAGGCCCTTACAGGGTAGGAGCGGTGTTGAATAGACTTTCTGGGATATTGTGCACTGGGTTTTGGATACAACGGTTGTCAGATGAATTAAACGTGTTTCGTTACATGGTTGCTCAAAATGTGACTGTCCGGGACCCCCAACTCCTTTGGATCGGTAGGGCTAATGTGCACCTGTAGTATTGAGTAAGAACTAGTAGGCACTTGAGGAAGTAGATATAGACAACATCGGACAGCCTCGGAGTAGTGATACTGGGACGTTGAGGATGGACAGGTGAGGGCACGCAAGACACGCAATTAACAAAGTAGAGCACACGAACATACTGATAGTGAAGGCGAGAAACAACACCCGCAACCGAGAAGTCCTGAATTGCATCCAATTTCTGTGAACCCAAGGTAGGTATAGTAGTTGGAGGGCTTCCTGTGAATGGCAGGTCTAGGGTAGCGCCTCTCATAGGTACGTCGGAGACGGTTGACAGTCGGGCCCACCACGTGACCCAATTGAAGGATTCGAAAAAAGTTGGGACGCCATCACGAACAAACCACCACTCCTCCACGACGACGACGCCGACAATCGCCGACACCATACGCGATGCCGCCCCGGATACTGCCGACGAGCGCATTGCGGTGCTGCAGGGCAGCTCCTCCTCCTCCTGCATCGCTCGCCTCACTGACGGCATGCCTCGCGGGTCTGTCGCTGCAGCCGAGCCAGGCGCGCCACGCCTCGATCCTGAGCAACCTCGCCAACAACCCGGGCGCGGTGAAGAACCGCAAGCGTGTCGGCCGTGGACCTTCCTCGGGGCATGGCAAGACGTCTGGTAGGGGTCACAAGGGCCAGGGACAGCATGGCAAAGTCAAGCCCTGGTTTCAGGGTGGACAGACACCGTTGATTGTCAAGCATGGCCGAAAGGGCTTTGACAATTTGTGAGTTGCCATATGCTTCTATGGGAGAGAGGGCAGATCGATCGACCGATCGATTGATTGATTGATGCTGACACTTCCCTTCAGGCGGGCGCCTCAAATGTCCGAGGTCAACCTCGACAAGCTGCAGGACTGGATCAACCAAGGCCGCATCGACCCGACCAAGAAGATCACGCCCAAGGAGCTCATCGAGAGCCGACTAGTCGGAAGTGTCAAAGACGGCATCAAGATCCTCGCTCGTGGCGGACGAAACATCCTCCGCCAGCCGCTGGACATCGTGGTATCCAAGGCCTCAGCGGGAGCCATCGAGGCCATCGAGGCCGCGGGGGGCAAGATCGTCACGCGGTACTACACCAAGCTGTCCCTCCGTCGACTACTCACCGGCGAGGCGGTGCACAGCGAGGAGCCGCTGCCCCAGGGCAAGGAGTTTGTCGAGGCTGTGGTTGAGAAGGCGAGGAAGCAGGGATTCCGGTACAGGCTGCCGGATCCGACGAGTCGCGAGGACATTGAGTATTATCGTGATCCGGCGCATCGAGGGTACCTGAGCCACCAGCTCAAGGATGGAGAGTCGCCGTCGCTGTACTTCAAGGTGCCGGGGGAGAAGAAGATCAAGACCAAGGTCAGCGCGACGCAGAAGCCGAAGGAGGAGACCATGTGGTAGGGGAAGGTGAGGTGGTCACAACTCCATGTGGTCGGGGGTACTTGTGTGTGTACGATCTCTGTTGAAAGGGATGTAATGTGTATACTGTACAATAAAGCGCCAATTGCAATGTTTTTTTGTCAAACAATGATGTCCATGGCCTAAATCTACTAATAGTCCAGCTGTTGTGCGATTCTGGCCCTACTGCAGCATGCCTGTATGCGCGTCAAGTGCTGGCTCTATAGTAGCGTTTCGGCGGGTGCCCGCACTGCATTGGTGCGACCCAGCCGCCTCCAAGGTTTCCAAGTTCTCCACTTTGAGTGTTCGCCTGCTTCCGAGTCGTTGGATGGGATGACTTCACCTTTCTCCGTGCAGCACTCCCCATTGGCGTCGTCATATCCACGGCCTCTGCATTCGCATGCGAGTCATTTTTTCGTTTTTTGAGTTGTACTCTGGGATTTTTGTTTTCGAAGCTCGCGTCCTCCCACTCTTCCCACCACCCACAGCGCACACTCGCAATCCGAACGAGCGACTTCCACCAGCCTCCTCGACACCCCGCGGTCGTCGAATCCACGAACCGAACCGCCTTCAAGTGCCAAACCCACGACATCAATCGAGGACAACATGTCGCTGTTCGGGACTTCGCCCCCGGCTAACGACGAGCCATCCGTGGCCAGTCCCGCCAAGTCTAGCACCGGACGAGGCGGCCTCTTCGACGACGAGCCCGCGGCATCGCACAAGGCCTCATCCAACAGCCTCTTCGCCGACGATGTCGACGACACCGACTCGCCCTGGTCCATGCCCACGCCGCGCAAGCAGCAGAGCCGTGCCGAGATGGTGCGCAACCTGCTGCCGGCCTCCGACGCGCCCGATAGCTACATCGAGACCTTCGACACTATGGTCAGCCAGACCGGTAACCGGGGTATCACGTCTGATGGCGTGGCCAAGGTATTCTCGGCGGCTAGGCTGTCGGACGCGTCGACAAAGTCACGAATCGTGTCACTCGTTGCGCCGGATGCTAGCGACGATGAGGTCAATCTGGGGCGCGGCGAGTTCAACGTGCTGATGGCCCTTGTGGGCTTGGCGCAGGAGGGTGAGGTTGTCAGTCTCGACGGCGTCGACGAGCGACGAAGAAGTAAGTCACACCATACGCATGCATTTCCTCTTTGAATCACACATACTCTTCCCGTCCGAATGCTTCGTTGCGTGTTTACACGGACGGACCTCAATGGAGACCCCCGGTCAGCCTGCCGCCCAAGTGGTCTACTGATTGGCTCCCCACAGGCATTTATCAAAATCAGTGGAGACTTCGCGCAGCAAGCAAGCAAGCTAATCAAGCTCCCCATGTTCCAGACCTACCGCAGCCAAAGCTGTTCGGCCTCACCGCAGA
Organism: Hapsidospora chrysogenum ATCC 11550; assembly: GCA_000769265.1. NCBI lineage: Eukaryota > Fungi > Ascomycota > Sordariomycetes > Hypocreales > Bionectriaceae > Hapsidospora > Hapsidospora chrysogena. The sequence goes on from JPKY01000090.1 coordinate 65,818, forward strand.
ACCAGTCCTCCCACCCGTCGAAGAACTTGCCGCGAAACCGCCCCAGACGCCGGTCAAGGATCAGCATTACACGTCGTCCCCCCAACAGCAGCAGCAGCAGCAGCAGCAGCAGCAGCAGCATACCCGCACGACCTCGCATTCCCGCATCACACGTCCGGCGATGGACGATCCCGAGGACGATCCGTGGAACTCGCCCGAGGTTCACAAACACCACAATCACAACAAGACCAATGGCGTTGGAAGCCATGGTGCAAATGGGCGGAACACGAGCTTCGATGATACCACGTCGCCACTGATCGCAGGTCGTACCGTCAGCCAGCATGCCGTCGGCGACAGACCAGGCTCCAATGGGCGACAGCAGAGCAGTACCAGCGCTGGGCCGGGTCAGAGCGATGGGTGGGGGGGATACTTCGATGGGTCCAGCGCTGATGCTGGGTCAAGCTTCAATCAAGGTCGCCGGGACTCCGGTGCCAGTCCATTCGTAGTCGGAGGCGGTCTCGGCGGTGACGACGCACCGGGCCGCTCGCCAGGGCACAATCCCCTCGGCCCTCCGCCGGCTCGGAGCTCCGTGGTGAGGAATACCGTGGAGGAGAATATACTGGTGACATTGATGCCCGAGAAGGAGGGCATGTTCATGTTCCAGCACCACAACTACGAGGTCAGCAGCCAGCGCCGGAGCAGCAAGGTGATCCGCCGTTACAGCGACTTTGTATGGCTGCTGGACTGCCTGCACAAGAGGTACCCATTCCGGGTTCTTCCTCTGCTACCGCCGAAGCGCGTCGCCGTCAACGGGAACCACCTCTCCAACGACAACTCCTTCATCGAGAAGCGCCGACGCGGGCTGGCTAGGTTCCTCAACGCCGTGGTGAGACACCCCGTGCTCAGCCAGGAGCAGCTCGTGGTCATGTTCCTCACAGTCCCCACTGTAAGTCCCTTCTCTTCTCGGTCATATGATTCCTTAGCTAAGCCGCTGACGCAAAGCACCAGGAGCTGGCTGCGTGGCGGAAGCAGGCGAGCATCTCTGTGCAGGACGAGTTTGCCGATCGTGTACTGCCCCCCGGGCTGGAAGAGTCGTTGCCTCAGGGGTTGGAGGAGCTCTTCGCTCGTACCCGCGCTGGCGTCAAGCGTTCCGCTGAGCTGTACATCAACATTTGCAGTATTGTGGATCGACTGGTGAAGCGGCAGGAAGGTGTGGCTGCGGACCACGGCCGTATAGCCATGCTCCTTGGCAGCTTGACAGATACATCAACGGACACATACGCGACGGACGCCAACGAGGTGCCCCTTCTCAACGACGGCCTGACTGCCATGAGCAAGCACCTCCGCACTGCGCAGTCTCTCCTGGACGACGAGAGCCGCGGGTGGGATGAGGGCGTGCTGGAGGACCTGAAGAGGCAGCGGGACTCGCTCGTGAGCGTGCGTGAGATGTTTGATAGGAGGGAGAGGCTGGACAAGGATAACATTCCCTACCTCGAGCGGCGAATCCAGTCCAACGAGACGAAGCTGGCGGGTCTGAGGTCGAAGCCGGAAGGCACGATTAAGGCGGGAGATATAGAACGCGTCGCCGAGGCCATTATCAAGGTAACATTACCCGTCAACCATATTCTGAGTTCTTTTTTTTTGTTTTTTTTCCCCACATACTGACTCGGTCCCCCAGGACAAGGAGTCGATCGTGCAGCAGCACAACCGCAGCATTTTCGTCAAGGAGTGCATACGGGACGAGCTCATCACCTTCCAGTCGACGCAGTACCACGTCAGCCGGTGGAACCAAGACTGGGCCGGCGAGCGGGTCAAGTACGCCGAGATGCTGGCTGATAACTGGCGGCGGCTGCTTGATGGGCTGGAGGGCATGCCCTTGGGGGAGTAGAGTCGTCAAGGAGGAGTGCAGTCGGGCAGGGAGAGAGGCCTGGGGTGGCGGTTGTTTGTGCTGATATGACATCTATAGGAGCGAGTGCCAGTATACTTTTGCGCCATGTTCAGACTGAGGCCAGAGAGGCGATACCCTTTATTCCCCCTTGTTTTATCATCATCATCATCACCAATGTCACAATAACAATATATCGAATTCAGGGGCAAGGCCTTTTTCTCACCCCTGAACCTACCACTGATCCGTCACAGCACCGTGACTAGCATCGCCCACCAACCGCGCGTACTTGGCCAGCACGCCTCTCTTGATCTTTGGCTCCGGCTCCCTCCACTCCGCCCTTCTCCTCGCCATCTCGTCCTCGCTAACAGCAAAATCGATGCTATTCTTCACAGCATCAATGGTCACCTCATCGCCGTCCTTGACAAGCGCAATCGGTCCGCCAGCCGCCGCCTCGGGGACGACGTGCCCGACGATGAAGCCATGCGACGCGCCGCTGTACCGCCCATCCGTCACGAGGGCTACATTCGACAATCCCGCGCCCATGATGGCTGCTGACGCGCGTAGCTGCTCCGGCATACCCGGTCCACCGCGGGGACCCTCGTATCGCACGATGAGCACGAGGTTGCCGTCAGAAGCCTTGATGTCCCCGCGGGAGAGCGCCTCATCGAGGGCATGCTCCTTCTCGAATACGCGGGCGCGGCCGGTGAAGCGGTCACCTTCCTTTCCCGTGATCTTGGCCACCGCACCACCGGGCGCGAGGTTCCCCCTCAGGACGCGGATGTGACCCGATGCCTTGATGGGCGAGTCCAGGGGGCGGATGATCTGCTGGTTGGGGTCCAAGCTAGGCCAGTCCTCACAGTTCTGAGCGAGCGTACGCCCCGTAACAGTGGGAATATCGCCGTTGAGTATCCCCCTGTGGATAAGCATCTTGAGAACAGAGGGCGTGCCGCCCACGCGGTACAGGTCCTCCATGTAGTACTTTCCGCTAGGTGCCAGATCAGCGAGATAGGGCGTCGAGTCACTGGCGCGGCTGACGTCGTCGAGCGAGAGCGGCACGCCGGCTGTGTTTGCCATGGCGAGGAAGTGTAGCACGCCGTTTGTGGAGCCGCCGAGGACCATGGTCAGGCGGAGGGCGTTGTCGAAGGATGCGGCGGTGAGGAGATCGCGGGGGCGGATGTCTTTCTCCATGGCCGTACGGATGGCGGCGGCGGCGCGCTCGCACTCGCGGCGTTTCTCGGGGGACAAGGCAGGGTACGAGCTCGAACCGGGGAGTGTCAGACCCATAGCCTCGATGGCGGTAGCCATGGTGTTGGCCGTATACATCCCGCCACACGCCCCAGCCCCGGGGCAAGCATGCCTCTCGATATCGGCCATCACATCATCACTCGTCCTTCCCTTCTCCCCCGCACCCGTCTTCGCAGCCAGACGGCCGTACGTGTACGCGCCGGCGGCCTCGTAGCATGTCGCGATGTTGATCTCGCGCTCGAGCAGGGAGGAGTGGCCCTTGCGGATGGTGCCGCCGTAGATCATGAGGAAGGGCCTGTTGTGGCGGGCGGCGGCCATGATGACGCCCGGCATGTTCTTGTCGCAGCCGGGGATGGCAATGTTGGCGTCGTGGTGCTGGGCGCATGTCACGGACTCGATGGAGTCGGCTATGAGCTCGCGGGTCTGGAGGGAGAAGCGCATTCCTGGGGTATGAGTTAGGGAGATATATATATACATATATATATATACGGGATGGACGGGATGGGAGTTTTGTTTTGGGGGAGTGGGTGGTGTCCTTACCCTCGCCGCCCATGGTGATGGCGTCGGAGACGCCGACGGCGTTGTACTGCCATGCTAGCATGCCCTGCTTCTCGATGGCGCCCTTGACGATCTGGCCGAACTCGAGTACTGCCCGTCTGTGAGCAGATGCGGGCACGGCCGGAGGAAGGTGTTTACTCACGATGTGTGCTGCTGCCATTAGTAACGAGCTCTCCCAGCAGGAAGCGGATAGGAAAGGAAAGGAAAGGGATGGATAGGAGAGAACAGGACAGGATAGACAGATAAATACATACTTGCAGGGGTTCCCTTCCCACCAAACAGTCGCAACGCCAACCTGAGCAGCCTTCTTCATCGTCTCCTTGTCCGGCACGCCGGCGCCATACAACATGGCCTGCCCGGGCCGTCAGTCCCGCATATACACCTTCTCCCCTTCTGAGCTGGGTAGCGCACCTGGGCTCCTGGGTAATCATGACCACGGGTGAGAGTGGTAGACCAGCGGTTGAGATGGCCGCCTGGGGGCAGGCACTTGAACTGGACGTAGTCGCTCGAGGACTTGGGGTCCGGGCCAGTGGGTGGGGGATCCTGAGATGCCATGGCTGTTGTTTCTTCTTTTTTTCGTGGTCAGCAGTGTGGTGCTTCCGGGTTGTAAGTGAGGTAGCTCGGCGGCCAGAGAGGTATGAGGAGGCTCTTTGATGAACTGGGATGTGCAAGGTGAAGCTTCCCGGTCCCGGTGATGAATGACGTGGGGAAGTAATACTCCGTAGACCCCCCCCACTCCGTCGCCGAATCGGCTACTACCGGAGGGCGATCGGCCGAGCTGTCCGGGGTGAAGTCCGGGGTGGACACCGCATCCATCACTTCCGTGTAAGTCAAAAAACTCACCTACGTATTATATTATAATGGCTCATCCTCCCTGGTCAATCATTTTGAGCGATTAAGCTCAATTCCTCACAAGAAATAAACAGTTAAAACAAAAGACACAAGCTCTCCAGTGTGTGTGTATATGTGTGCGCCCCCATCTCCCAGCGCGCGGCGAGCCTCGGCTTCAACTCCGCCAGGCGCCAATGCGGGGGACGCCAAACTCTCTCTCTCTCCATTCGTCTGGACCAATTCAGTTCCGCCCATTCACAGTCGCCAGATATCATTCGCCGTGGTCCAATTGGATGGCATCTAGAAAGCGGGCCGCCGAACCGCAAAGTTGTGTGTACTGTACCGTTGTATGAGTACCCATGTTCTGCCCCGCGCTTCCATGTGGGGAAGGGTCTTCGGTGTCTCAAACGTGTGGCGTCTCGTCCGTGTCTCGGGGGCTGAGTAGGCGGCTCCCTTCCCCTTGCACACTTGGCTGGGCCAATTCATGCACACGATGGAGAGACAACGGTAGGCAACTAAGGTACCATCATCACCTCATCAGATTCGTCTAATCTGCCATGTAAAATAACTATCGCCGTCAAATATTACCCCCCCCCCCCCCCCCCCCCCCCCCCCCCACCCCCAAGAACAGCAAGCCCCTCCTCCCTCCCAAAACTCCAGGCTCCCGTAATAAATTTTCGGATCCCCCTCTCGGACACAGCAGGAGATGGGTATCAATATGAAACGAACTTTGGAAACCAGACAAATGAACAAAGATCAGAAGGGCCTATGTCTAGTTGACCTCCATCTTGCGAATCATATCCCTATCCCAAGCGCTCCTGCCGCCGGCATCCGGTCCCAGGATGGCAGAGAGGCTGTTACGGCCGCGGTCGCCGAAACCCTCCCGCGTCTCGCTGAGGGGGCTGGCTGACGGCGTCAGGGGGTTGTGGCCCTGCTGCTGTTGTCCTCCTCCGCAGCAGCGTCCGGACTTCCATGCGCGCTCGAGCGTCGACGGCGCTGCGTTGTGCCCGTACTCGCTCGCAATGGCCGCCCAGAAGGTGTTGCGGTGCGACGCGTAGATGGCGTGCAGGCGGGACAGGTCGACGTGTGTGGCGTCATGTGAGGGCGCCGACATAGATGGGAGAGCCGTGTCAAGCGACAGCTGCTGCTGCTGCTGCTGCTGTTGCTTGCGGGACTCAAAGGAGGGGAGCATCCGCTGACCCTCGGGGTATCCCCGGGGCATCATGTGATGGTGGTCGGTCTGCTTGGTGCCGCCCATCTCATGATCGGGCTTGGGCAGAATGGCGGGGAGCTTGGGCGACGATGTCGCGCTCATGATGCTGGGCAGGCGAACCGGGGAGACGGACGAGGCTCTGGAGCTGCCTTCGACCTGGGAGGCAGGGCTCATCCTGCTGGTGCTGTCCCGTCCGATGGACCTCTCCCGGAAGAGATGGGAGTAGTCTGTGGCGACGGACGAGCACGAGAGGTTGCGCTTGCGGCGGCTGCTGCCGTGCGAGATCTGGTGGTAGTGGAGCCGGCAGGCCAGCTCCGTCTTGTTCAGATGGGCGGCAATATGCTTGTAGGGCATCTTCTGGAGGCGAGTCTGAATAAGGTATGCTTCCTGGTAGAAGTTAGTCTCTTGTGCTGTTTGAAGTTTAGGAAGACGTTATGTAATGGAAGCATACCTCACTCTCGCTCCACGCCCGCCCTCCGCCAGTGGAATGGGACTTGCGATGCTTTGTTGCCGCTGGGGGAGTACCCCTGTGAGCACCGTGAGAAGGCGCGTACATGACGTGTGAGAGCTCCATCTGCGTTGTTGTGGGAGTCATTATTGCTGTTGTGTGTCGAGGCAACGAGACCAGCTTGTTGCAGTGTCAAGGTAATATTAAGAGTATGGTAGCAACCAGGCCACGGTCTTTTTTTCTTGTCGAGTTCCGATTATGAGAAGAGCCACTTGGTGCAAGTGAAAGGGCTTTGGTTGCTTGGGAAGGACGGATATGGCCCCAAGAAGATTTTCAAAGGTGGTTCGTAAATTCAAGCAGCCCAGCTGCAAGTCTGAAATATGAAAGCGAGTGCGCAGAAACAGAGGAGAACGAGCGGCGGCAACGAAACGTTCAAACAGAGCCCAGCGGTATCATGTGAGGATATGAAAACCAGAAACTCCTCTTCGTTCCGAGGGCCGCGACCGTCCTTGATATAGCTGTAGAATCTGAGGGTTTCCTGTGTCTGGGGAAGGGGGTTTTGGTTTTCCGGTGATGGGCGGTATCTGCGACGTCCGGCGACGGGGGTATGTGCCATGTGGAACGGGTGGGCGGGTGGGCGTGTTACAACCCTTCGCGCCGGCATGTTATTCTCGAACAGTGATTCTCGGGGGCGCTTGCCTCTCGCGTCGGTGCTAGTTTCCAACCCAAAACAGAACGAGACTCGGACGAGTTGTGTCCCGTGCCAAGGAGGCCCACTGCTCGGACGAGCCTCCGTGACAGGCCTCAAACGAAAGAGCAAACGGCGATAGTATCAACAACGAGAACATAAACCAATGTCAGCAACAGCGTCTCGATGGTTTCCTGCCAAAAAACACCACCTTGACACATTGGTCCAAATCCGTTTTTGGCAGCATCCCACACTTTGGTTCCGTACTGGGCTTGATCTGATCGGCCGCACTGACGTCCGCTCCATCCTTCCGGCCACGATACAACGAGACGAAGTGACCCCAACCCCACACCGTCCGGTGTCCAACACCAGATGAAAGATGGCGGGTTGCCACCGTAGTCCGTCCATGCCTCAGGTGCAGGTCCTTCCGAAACGACGAGCGTCGGCTGCGCAGGAGGAGGTGATGATTGGCCGGCCGCCGGGCGACTCGCGAGCTGCTGTATTGAGGCTCGGCAGATAGAGTTGGCTGGCCTGTGCGTTGGATCTGGGCGGGTTCGTGGGGACATGGAACATGGACCATGGACGATAGGTGGGGCGCAGGGTGAAGGGTAGGGTCGTTCTGCAGGCATCTGAGACGAGAATGTCACTTGTCGTCGTTAGCTGGAGATCGTGGCTGGGGATTGGGGCGTTTGAATCTACGGTTATGCATAACCCGAGCTTACCGGTATATGCGGTTATCGGTGCATTCATACTACCGATATATGCATATCTAGCAATACTTCCAGTGGTAATCTGGATAGGTAGGTGGATAGGTGGTCGGAAAGGAAGGAGCGAAGCAGCCTGAACGCGTCATTCAAGACGCGGGGCTTCAGGACTGAACCTGGTCAGAGAAACCTGGAAGAATCATCATCACTAGCATCAATTGACTCTGGCTGCCTTCTTGGCCTTATCTTTTTTTCTGCGTTTTTTGGAAAGGTAAGGTACAGACGTACCTGGTAGAGTGGTAATGTACCTAGGCAAATTCTGGGCATGCACCTATCCGTGTACCCGGAAACCACTCCGCCCTTTGACCACACCTGTCAGCAACACCCCGTGCACCTTCCGCCCCTATCCAAACGCCAACTCACTCACTTCTCCCCCTCCTCCTCCACCACCGCTGAGTTTTGGAAACCCTGCCAAATCATCTGCCGAATAAATGCCCAGCATCTTGGCTTAGGCCAGACCCCTCCTGCGGCTGCCACTGCGGCTCACGGTTCAGATCTCCGGTTTGCTAACCCATGAAACCCGCTAGCGCTGCTGCTCGATTTCATCACGGTATCAGCCACCCGGACGGACCCCTGCCTAGGCCGTCTTGTCACCAAATACAGACTCGCAGCTCCGCATATGCCTGTGCGGTGTATTGCCTCATAGAGCATGTCGTCGTGACAGTTGGCGAAACAAGCCTCACCGCCCACAACGTGGCCAAGGGCTCCGTTCATCGAGCACTTGCACACAGTACACCAGCCGCCTGGCCGCCTCTTAAGGCCGCCACACAAACAGTGACATATACAGCACAGTGGACCTTGAAACGTCTCCAGCTTAGAGACGTTTCTCCTCCGCCCGGCTACCAAGGCTTCCGATGCAAGCAGGGGGTTTCGTCTCAACATTTCATTCTTCTCATCCATGACTAAAGCACCTAAATCAGGGTCCAGGCCTTGTCTGCCATGCGTGGCCCACCCTGTCAGGCGGCTAGGCGAGAGAAGTCTCATACCGGCGAGCGGAGATACCTACTGGACTCGTAGATATCCTCGACTCGGGGGGTTCTCCCATGGAAACAAGCCTGCCAAGCTTCGTTCTCCTAGGAAACGAAACCCGGTCCGCCGCTTGTCCGTGGACTCAGCGCGCCATGGCTTGCTTCCGCATATTGCAGGACGATGCCAACATTCTCGAGCTGGGAAACTCGCTACATGTACTCTCCCTACTGCCAGTGTCTCGTAGGGTCTTACAACTATCCAATGTCACTCACCTGCAACTTGCCGATCTCATGTGGCCAACCCCTCATGAAGGAATCGCCATGCAACCCCGTGTACATGAACCGTCCTATCTATGTGCAGCTAGTACTGACGTGCAGTCTGGCTGCTGCGCTAGCCGCTGTCCTGATGTCCCACACATTCTTACTCATACCACGACAATCATTAACCTTGCCACAGTTGAGAATCTTGTGAGTCCCATGTTTGAGGGTCGCCGCGGGATGCGTTTGCAACGATTCAGGTTTCCCGGATCGCCCATCAATACAACAGCAACGGCGATGGCCTGGTCCTTGCCAGACATTCGGCAGTTGCCCCCATGCAGGGCAAGCCCTCTCCCGTCCAGGGATATATTCAAATGGAAGGCGCCTCTCTATGAACATAACCACGATGGTGGCGGTGTTGTCTCATTTCATGTGGCGGAAAGTTCTCAGCATTGCGATAGCTCGGTCGAGGTGAATCCCTGTGTTGCTCAACGCGTTGTTGCCGTCGGGTCGAGTGTTTTGTACTGTATTGCTCAGCACGGGGGATCTTGGCGAGCCGGGAAACACAACGACGGAGGCCAGGACAGCCCAGATGGGCGGCGTGGCTTCTCTTGGATTGCAGTCTGCTGAGTGTTTCGTCATGGGTATACGCGCAAGAGCCGGAATTACTCTCCGTGAAGCGTCAAACCGGGCTCAACCCGGCCGATTCATTGTTCGCCTTCCACCGACTCGGAGTGCGGTGCGCCCGGCATTCACATGTTTCGCCGCAAGAGGCGCCCATGCGCATACCGGAGCAATGGCGTTCCGGCCTCAACTCCGTGACTACGTCTGTATAATCTAACAGAGGGTTTCATAGCTTGTCCCAGAGGCACAATGCGATCTATAAGTAGCAAATGTGCCCGCCTAACTGCTGGCGATGATGGGGAAACCCCCATGACGAGCCGAATGTCCCACGCAGAAGCTCTAAGACACAGTTCGCCCGGTGAGCTTTTCTTGCGCTTTTGTTTGACGCCCTGGAGGAGGCCGACTGAAACCCAGCGGGCCTAGGCACCTCTGACCTCCGGTCTCTGTGTATTGAAAGTGAGCGGCTGCATCTTCCCGGAAGCAAAAGACTAGTCGTTCTGTATCAGAGGTTGAGAGCTCAAGGTATCTCATCGCGGCCGCGATCCTACTACCATGGTGATGTCGAAGGAATCACAGAGCACGTATGGACCATGTTGGTCTGAAGGAGATTGTGGAACAAATGTATCCTGATAGGTAGTTAACATGTTTTAGACGGAAAGCAAATAACCTCTTTGGAAATACCTTTACTTGTTTAAACCGATGTAGAAGACAATGCCACCATTTTTTGTATTGTTAGGTTACGCAGTAGATATTGCCATACTTGTATGACTAAAGAAATACCTGCCTGGTAGAAGGGTGGTGATCACATCGGAACGGGTAAGACAATGGGGAACCACTAGATCAATTAGCCCAGGAGTCACGTGCGTGTTCTCCTATGGGACTAGCGCGAAATGCCTCTCGACCAGTCCGCCTGCCCGCCTCCTGCCATCATCCCCACTCCCTAGGGCCACCTGTGTTCTCAGGTATTCGTACATACAGTACGATGTACAGTACTTCCTCGCCTGGTCGGAGAAAGCGCGAAGCACCCTTGGCCAACTGTTATGGGCTTGTGCGCCCCCCGCGCCCTATCAGGTTAAGCTATGAAAATACTAGTACAATACAGTGACTTGGGCTCGATGTACAGCAACGACAGCGCCCAGATGCGGACCCGGCAAGCAGAAAAACAACCTAACAAACAAACAGATCTGGAAGACCATTCGCACTGTCAGCCTGCGTACGAGCAGCTTCCGCGGACGGCTGCGCTGCTGCGATATTTTCAGCGCGCCGTCTCACCAACAATCAGACGCCTGCCCGATAAAAAAATGAAAGTAAAGAAATTGAAACAAAAAAACACCACGGACAAAAAAGAGAGAGAGCATAGTTTCCCCACAGCAGCCTCCCGTTCCGCTACCGACTCGATAATTTTGTCCATCTATTGCATGGGCAGGAACAGCCTCCGGCAGCACTTGCTCGCTGTTGGTTGTGGTTGGCTGGAGAATCGCAGCGACAAATCACACAGCCCGGGCAACAGCCTCACAGTCTCCATACCGAGCGCACGGACCATGTACTCGCGTCGATTGCCCTGTTGATTATTTTTTCCTACCACTGTGCCGCGTACTAACTGGTACCCGTACCCTGCTGAGAAGTTGCCCTGCCACCAGGTGCTCATCCCAAGCTTTAATTGGCAGTGGCGTTGCGCGCGGTGCTGTGCGGTGCGGTGTGTTTGATGTACCTATAGTACCTTGCGCCCACTGACTGGCAGTTAGCAGCACAAGTCTCCCTCGTCACTTTCGTCCCTCTCCCTCTCGTCCTTGTCCCTCTGTCAACAAGCCCATCATCAATCGCGTCCAACGCCGCATCGTCGCGCGCTTTTCCCTATCGCCCTTCATCGCATTTCTTCGCGAAAGCGCTGACTGCGGATCTCCTGCCCGCGCCCCCCTCGCAGAAAAAAAGATGCAGCAGTGGCAAGTCGGCCCCGTGCCGGACTACGTCTACGCCAACTCCACACACCAAGGCAATGACATGCAGTGAGTACCTACGATACTTCCTCTCTTTGTCCCCGGTACCTCAGCCCGCCCGCCCACCTACCTTGGGGTCACCCGTTCCCCGACACACAACGTCCCTTGTCGAGATGTATCCCCGTCCCATCCTACCTCATCCTATCCTATCTCTCGACGCCCTGCCTCCGACTGCCGCCGCTTGTTTGCTTGCCCTCGCTGCCCATCTGCCCTCGCCCTTTGCCGTCGCCTCTGCTTGGTCACCTTGGTCACCGTGGGCAGCAAACGACAGTCGCGAGCGCCCATCATGTATCACCATCACCCTGCCCTTGTGTGTCGCTACCTCGACCTCCTCCCTCCTCCGCCTCGCCATCGTGACTGCTTGCCCGACCTCGCGACGCCCTCCTCTACCTGCCTTCTACCCTAGCTAGGCAGCATCACCACTCTCCCGGACGTCATTGCCGCTGTCCTCCCCGCTTCCCCCCTCGCCTCACCTCGCCGCACCTCGCCTCGCCATTTCTCTCATGCTTGACATGTCGTGAATTGCGTCGCCATGCTGCCGCCAGCTCGCTTGTTCAACCTGTCGGCACCCTGCTAACCCCGTCGTAAAGACACCAAAATCCATACCAACAAGCCGACATGTCCCGTCGTGGCGAGCAGCCGCGCATGGAGTTCCCTTACCCGCCGGGCCACCAGGCTCCCAACATGACGGCGCAGCAGCAGCAGCAGCACCACGCGACGCCCGTCCAGCCGCCCATGAACGTCCCAGGCCAGCCGCAGCAGCAGCCTCCCACCGGCCCGCCGTCCCAGCAGCAGACCCCGACGCAGACTCCCGCGCAGCCGCCCCGGTCCCGCAAGCGTCAGGCTCCCGGCCAGGCTCCCGCCGCATCCTCGCCCGCCTCTACGGCTCCTCCCTCGGCGACGGCCACTCCCGCACAGGCGCAGGCGCACGCTCCGGGCCAAGCGCCCCCGCCTCCTCACGTGGCCCCTCAGCAGCCGCCGCCAGGGCAGCAGCAGCAGCAGCACCAACCGCCTCACCACCAGCACCACCAGCACCAGCCGTCGCAGCCCCAGCCGCATCCTCAGCAGGGTCAGCAGGCTCACCAGACGGCGTCGCAGTCCCAGGCTCCCGTCAACGACGTCAATGCGCAGACGCCGGTCCAGCCTCCGGCCAAGAAGAGTCGCACCAATACTCCCTGGACGCCGCAGGAGGAACTGCGCTTGAAGCAGATGCGCGATGCGGGTAATAGCTGGGCTGAGATTGCCAAGGTGAGTAGATGGACTGTATGTTGGCGAGGATTGATGCTGACAGTAGACGCAGACTTTCCCCAACAGGACAGAGGGCTCTGTCAAGAAGCATTGGTATAAGGTTTGTCGAGTTGCTGGTATCGCTGGAGACATGCAGCTGACAGTGACGCAGGACATGCACTACGCAGAGTTTGCTGAAGACGAGGTCCGACTAACTTCCCCAGACCTCCGCCGCGCCATGTATCTGCATTTCCGGCTGACACCTAACGCAGAGCCAGGCTTTGATGAACGCAATCAAGGAGTACGAGAACAACAAGTGGAAGTTCATCGGTCAGAAGGTTGGCAAGCCGGCCAAGGTACGTGTCCAGAATATCCATTTCCTTGATCATTCTTGCTGACAATGACCAGGCATGCGAGCAATATGCCAAGGAGAACTTCCCAGGTGAGACCATCCAACTTTCGAGTGACACTTGGACGTAGGCTAACAAGGCTGCAGAACTCTTTAGTAACAACAAGAGTAGATAGGGATCCTCGAGAGTCTTCAGCCGAGGCTCGGAAGAAACGGTCGTGAGGTGTTGAGAGTCGCACCCGGGACTAACTAGCCACGAAACACCTAGGCGTGAGGGACTCCATAATACTATCCAAGTATGGGCTTTTTTCCTTTTTTTTTGTCTTTTCTGCTATTCTAAGGACAAGGCGCGGGAGGGATTGAACCAACGGGATCGGTTGAAATGGGAACTCTTCGCTTTTTTCTCTTTTAATTCGATTTGGGGTTGAGCAAAGACTGGCAAAGATAACTCGCGTAAGGAAGGCGATAGCGGTCGTTACCAGATTGAGGACTTCGCTGGCAATTTTGAGACGAGTCTCAACATCTGGCTTGGGGATGAGGCGGGATGGGAGGGGATTTTCCTGGATGAATAAGTACCGTACCTGTATTTATAGGTATGCCTCCCTGCTGTAGCTATAGTCGTTACGCAGTAAGTTTGATGATATCACGGGCTTTCGGAGGAGCCCAGTCAGTCCAAATCAAGTTCGACATTCACTTTGTATCGTACGCCGACAATGTTGGTCATCGTGGAGAGGTGTTGTTCGTTGTTCGGGGGAGGGGGTGCAGGGTAGGTGAGTGTGACTAGGTACACGCAAGCCCTGCTCGTCCCGTACCTCGCTTGTACTCGTACTGTACCGCACGGGGCCCCTGAAAGGTGCGGCGGTGGCTGCTGGTGAGTGAGAGCATTTGCCTGAGTCCCACAACCTGTACGACGTCGCATTAATAGGTACGGAGTACTCCGTACATACGGTACCTTGGCGAGAAGTAGTATTACCCACTGCATTCTTATCCACCGGGATCATGCAAGTGCCACCATAGAAATCCAGTGGAGGAAGAGAAGAGATGTTGACATTGCTGGCGGACTTCCCGTCTGTTTTTTTTGTACACGAGGACAGAGCAGGACACGCAGAGGTTTCCAGCAATTTACTGTAGTTAGTACTTAGCTAGTAGGCACAGAGGTATTAGTAGTATGCGTACGTACTGTTACTGTTACTGTGGCAAGTACATCCGAGAAGACAGGGATCGAGATGGGATACGAGGCGAGGCTTGTATGTTTTTGTGCCCGGTGTGGTTCCAGATCGTCTGCTTGCTCAGGTGCGGTGGGTCTTGGGCTGGGCGGGCAGGCTTGGATGACCTGTCTCCTGGTTGTTTTCATTTGTTTGGTTTGTTTGTCAATGATGGTCCTAATATTTTCTAGTATGAAAAGTGTGCGGGTTTGATGATGATGATGTTGATGATGATGATGGTGGTGGTGATTGCGATATACCAAGGTACCAAGGTAAATGCATGGAGTCCGAGGACGCCAGAGTGGTACAACTTGCCGATCAAAGATGGTGACGGGACGGGACTGAAATGCTTAAGAGGAATCCTCCCCGGGAGCGTTGCCGAGAGAAAGGACCCACAGGCCTGACTCCTGACAGTGGCCAAAATCCCCCTCCATCCAGGAACACAGCTCCACATTTTCCATTAGCTTCCAATGAAGCACGCACCCAAGCTCCGACCTCGATCCAGCCGTCCACCCAACGGCGCGTCCAATCCGTGAGTGATGCGTGAGTCCAGTCCCCTTTCTCCCCCCATGTTGCGTCTTCATTTCCCCCCGTCCTCCCTCCCCTTCCCCCGAAGGCCACTCACTGCGACGGTCGCTTCTCTCGCGCACCTCCTCGTTGACGCCAAAGTCCCCGAGACAAGAGGCATTTCTTCATTCATTCGCTCGCTTTTTTCCAGCACTCTCGCTTTTCATCGACCTCTTGTTATCCGTCCAACTCCCTTCGAGACCGCCACCCCTCCCCTTCCCCCGGGGGTGTCTCTCCTGCAACTCCGCTCGGCTTCTCTGCATTGGCGTGCGTCTTTTGTCCCACAGTCGCCAAAGCAGGCACCCGCCGCCTCTCTCGACGCCTCAGTCAACTGTCTTTTGTCTTGGAATTTATTTCTTTAGACTTGACAGGAAAGACAATACATCGAAACGAAGCCCAGTCTGATCGGCGCTGCAGACTCGGGCGCTTGATTGAATTCATTCACTCGCATCGCATTCCAGCCGATTCGAACCGTAAACAACAACACGACTTTTACTGGTTCTTCATTTTCCGAGTAACTCGACCGGCATCTTTCCTGCATCTTTAATATCATAATTTCCGAGTCCTCGACTCTTCACACAAACACACACACACAGCCCATCATGTTGAAGTCTCTGGTCCTGGCGGCCCTCATGGGCGCTAGCTCTGTCCTCGCCGTCGACTGCCACAGGGGCAAGAAGTGCCCCAAGGAGACCCCCTGCTGCTCTCGTGAGTATACCCTTCATGCGCAATTTGCCTCAGTACTTGAGTTGTGGGTGGCTAACCTTGTCTCCCGTGTAGAATACGGCGAATGTGGTGTCGGCGCCTTCTGCCTCGGCGGCTGCGATCCCACAACGTCCTTCTCCCTCGACTCCTGCGTCCCCGCGCCCACGTGCGAGGACAAGGAGCTCAAGTTCGATTCACTCGACAACATCGCCGACATTGGCAAATACCTCGGCGACTCGTCCAAGGCTGACTGGGTGGCGTCTGGCGAGCCTGCGCTGCACGACGGCAATGTGCTGCTGACCATGCCCAAGGGCAGCGTGGGCACCGTGCTGTCGTCCACGACGTACATGTGGTACGGCAACGTCAAGGCTCGCATGAAGACTAGCCGTGGTCGCGGTGTGGTCTCGGCCTTCATTCTCTTCTCGGATGTCAAGGATGAGATTGATTATGAGTTTGTTGGTGTTGACCTCGGCACCGCCCAGACCAACTACTACTTCCACGGCATCCCTGACTGTAAGCCATCATCACTTCCCACGACATTGTAGGGGCTATGATGATACTGACAGCGTGTAGACGAAAACTCCGAAAACATCACCGTGTCCGACACCTTTGGCGAATTCCACGATTACGAGATCCGCTGGACCCCCGACCAGATCGAGTGGCTCGTCGACGGCGAGTCCGGCCGCATCCAGAAGCGCGACGAGACGTGGAACAAGACCGCCTCGCTCTACGAGTTCCCCCAGACCCCCGCCCGGGTGCAGCTGTCGCTCTGGCCCGGTGGTCTCGAGAGCAACCCCAAGGGCACCGTCGACTGGGCGGGAGGCATCATCGACTGGGACCACAAGGACATCCAGAACGTCGGGTACTTCTACGTCGAGGTCGAGTCTGTCAAAATTGAATGCTACAAGGGCAAGGACGGCCTGGGCACCAGCAACGGGAAGAGCTACTGGTATGATGATGCGAAGGGCACCAACGACACTGTCGTCGATGGCGACAGGAGCACCATTATCGCCTCGCTGAAGGCCACCGGGCTCGACATGGACAAGGGCAAGCCGGACAAGGACGACGACAAGGACGACGACAAGGATGATGACAAGGACGACGACGAGGACACCCCCTCCATCCCCGGCGGCACAAGCCCGGGCAACGACCACAGCGGCGAGGGCGAGGACAGCGGCGACAGCGACTCTGGCGACAGCGGCAGCGGCAGCGGTGACGCTCCGCCTTCTGGCAACAACGACCCCAGCAAGTTCGACCAGGGACTCCAGGACGGCTCCTCCGGTGATGGCGACAACGCCGGTGCCAAGTCGAGTGCCAGCAGTGCCCTGGCCATGATTATTGCCGGATGCGCGCTGTACTGGCTGTAGCCACGGTATGGTGCTTCCTGTGTTTTCGGCGGTTGGAGGGAGGCATGGGTGTCCCACTGAGCTTTTGGTTCTTTTTTCTTTTTCTTTTTTCCTTCGTATTCTTTCCTTTCCGTATACCCCCGCTGGTGGTGGTGGTGTCTAGGCTCTGGCATGGGCAGCATTGGCGTCTGCTTCATTCATTATTTTCTCATCTTTCTTAATTCATGTCCCTTGTTATTAGAGTTAATGCTAGGGTGCCTTTTTTCCTTTTTGTTTTCCTTTTTTTTTTTTTTTTTTTTTTTTTTTTTTTTTTTTTTTTTTTTTTGAAGTGGGAAAGGATTCTGGTACGGGGAGCATATAATGGCTGTTATTTATGTTGGCCATCCGTTCCTTTTATGGCTCCTGTACGGATGGATATACATACATACGTACATACATACATACGTACACGCATCTTCTTACATGACGGTGGAAAATACGAGATATTTGAATAAACTTGGTATTGGTTCGAGTCCGTAATTGCCTTCTCGACAATCCCGTATTCAGCAGGAGATTGTGAGCAGGGCTGATGGTGAGTGGACAGCAGCCGAGGCGCCGTAGGATTACCGGATCCGTGCCTTATGAATACTACCGGCCTTTGGTATAGTTGGTTGGCTGGTGGGGCTCGGTCAAGTACACTGTGCGAGCACACCCATAGGGTGATGTGCGTAGAGCGCGGATGGTGGGTGTGGATGGTGTGGGATGTGGAAATGATATATAAGTAAGTTTGAGCTCGGCGGAGGATGGAGAACGGACATACTCGTACGAGTACTAGTATCTTAGACCACCACCGCCGCCGACTTCTTGGTGGTCCATGCGGCCGAGTACGGGATACAAAATACACGCACAGAATTCACGCACGTAACGACCACCTAATTCCTCGTGGAACCTACGATATATATGCGACCTATGATGCCCAAGACGATCGCCTTCCTAGGCGCCTCCACCGGCTGCGGCCGCGCCGCCCTCATGGAAGCCCTCGAGGCCGGACACACGTGCATCGCCCTCTGCCGCGTGCCCAGCAAGCTAGATGACATCGCCGCGGCGCTGTACCGTGGCAGACTCACGGTCAGGGAAGGGAACGCCCACGACGTGGCTGCGGTGGCGGGGTGCCTGACGACGGAGAGGGACGTGGGGGCCAGCATGGTCGACGCTGTGTGCTCGTGTATCGGGTCGGCGATGGATGCCAAGACGCTGAGCTTTGAAGACCCGGACGTGTGCAGGAAGGGCATGGAGACGCTCCTCGAGGCTCTGCGCATCGTGCGGGGGAAACATGAAGTCCGGCAAGCGGATGGCACACAGCAGCACAGCGGGCCACTCGTCTGCGCCCTCAGTACAACAGGCATCGCCTCAGCAGGTCGGGACTTCCCGTTGCTGTACAAACCACTGTACGAGCACCTCCTGGGCCCGCCTCACGCGGACAAGAAGGCTATGGAGGCACTGCTGGTGGGCTCGGGGGAGCGGTTCGTGCTGGTGCGGCCGAGCCTGCTGACGGATGAGGATGCGGGGGATATGGCGCGTGTGAGGGTTGGTGTCGAGGATGCGAGGACGGGGGAGGTGGAGGGGAGTGGGAGGGAGATCGGGTATACGATTTCGAGGGCGGCGGTTGGGAGGTGGGTTTACGGGAATGTGCTTGCGGGGGAGGAGGGCGCAAGGTTTGAGGGGAAGGCCGTGTCAATTACGTGGTGATCTCGGGTGCCGTTGGTGGTGGGTGGTGCTGGGAGGGATCGCGTATTATGCTCGCACTTTTGAAGTTGGTCATGATAAGATATTGGATTGGTTGGAAACCTCGGAATGAGGGACTCATCTCGATGGCGCGCGGCAGGGACGAGTTGTTGGTGCGTTCATGTTGGCAGCATCACACCACACCACACCACAGCCACAGAGGCATTGTTATACCTTAGGTACTCGTACATGCGAGTCGGACCCAACCCAACTAATGAAGCCGAAATGTCGGGACCGGGAAGGCCATGTTGTTGGCGGCAGACAAGAGACAACAAAGGGGGAATCCGATGGCTTTCATTGTCCCATTGTCGAGGGGTCTGCTAGCGGCTACCTATTCAAACTGTATTAAACATATTACTGTGTGGAAGCTGGGATTGGCCTTAGGGCGTGGGGGTGAGGGGAAGTCCGGGAAACAAGGTCGGAGGTCTGTTTCATGGCGGTTCGAGATTTGGTTGCGAGCAGAAGACACGGACTCTCCGAGTCATTGGGCTTGTTCGGCGGACTCAGGCTGGACCATTGGCGTGACTCGCTGTGAAACGCCGTGCCCCCCGGGTGCGTGCGTCGATGTGCCGGCGGTATTACTATCGCATGGAGGAGGATCAAGCTGGGGCTGCCGAGACCAGGGCACATACAGTACTACCATGTTAGTAGTAATACTTAGCACCTGTGATATGATATTTCCGTGGGGCGGGAAGGAACAAAGGATGGATGTAATGCCGTAGTCGTTGTTGGCAGAGGGGGGCAGACTCCTGCTCGTAGGTGGGCACCACAATGACTCTTGTGTGTGTCTTCCTGGTAGTGTGGAAGTTGTGGAGTGATTGGATGAGAGGGCCAAAGGGAAGTTTGGAAATAGATGGAGATGTGGGAATGGAACGATCCGAGCCGTTGTTGATCAGGGAAAGAACTACGGATACTACCAGTACTGTAGTACCTGTATCGAGGAGTAGATGTTTGTGGAGCGTTTGCAAGTACGTCTGTACATATTACAGGTAGGTACTACTAGTACAGACGTACTGTAGGTAGCAGTTACCAGGTAATAATGGTCTAATAATACTACTTGCGCAGTCGGGTTGCACCTGCCTGTTGATGGCACCAGAGCAAGACAAGTCCCGTCTCCAGTGCAACGTGCCAGGGCCCCACGCACGCACTGGCCTGCCGCTCAAAAAGGAAGGTTTCCCCTGATCGACAGACACCATTGCTTCTTTACCCACGCATGATGCGCATTGTCCTCCCATCGTCCCCTCTCATCCAACCATCCACCGGCATCTCGACCGGAATCCTCCTCTTGTTTCATCAGAAAACCCCCGGGTCCGGAAGACGGCGACATTGTTTCAATACCTTGGCGTCTTTGACTAACACTCCTCCACCAGGCGGCGCAGGATGACAGCCTGACAGGACCCATGCGCGTGGATTGGGTGATCGACGACCATGCTGGCCTTACTCGGCCAGGCCTTGGACTTACCAGCATGCAATCGTCCATTCGACCCATGTATCCCAGCCGCGCATTGAAACCTGAACTTGCCCGGATAGGCTCAGTTCCTCCACCACGGAAGAAACATATGATCCTTCAACGCCAGGCCACCTCGTGCTTCATGCGGGAAGGACCTTTGTATATAGGAGCCTCACCTCGCCCTCACCAGGAAGTCAGCTCACCCACTTGTCTCTGTGATCTACTCTCCATTCCTTAACACTCTTTCCATTCCTTCTTTTTTTGATTCTCCTGCCCGCCGGATCCTTTTGACAAGGCTTCTCGCTTCCAGTGTTTTGCTCATCGCTCACTCAGTCGCTCCCGCTTGCTGTGCAACCGCCGCGTCTCTCCCTCCCTCTCTCTCTCTTACAAGCTTAACATTACAAGCTCAGCAACGCCGCCGCCAACATGAAGATCCCCGTGAAGCCCATGGCCGTCGGTGCCGCCACCCTCCGCTCCCGCGCCCCGTGTCCCAACAACACCACCGGCGGGTCCCAGGTCCTCATGGCCACCACCGGCCAGATCCACATCGCCGACTTTGACGGTTCCAGCTTCACCACCACCATGAACGCTACCGTCACCGGCGCCCCCACCTGGGTCGAGTTCGTCCAGCCCAACAAGCTCTACGCCGTCAACGAGAACGGCGACGACCTGCGCCTCTTCAACCTCGACCTCTCCGGCCCCGAGCTCTCCGAGCCCGTCGCTACCGCCACCGGCAGCTCCGGCGTCGTCCACCTCGAGTTCAACAAGGACAAGACCCGCCTCGTCGGCTCCGGCTACGGCGCCGGCACTGTCGACGTCTGGAACATTGAGAATGACCAGTTCACCCTCATCAAGACCATCGAGTCTACCGGTGAGCTCGGCCCCGTCGACCCCAACCAGGCGGCTCCCCACCCGCACCAGTCCGTCAACGACCCCTCCGGCCGCTACTTTGTCGTCAACGACCTCGGAACCGATGAGATCCTCGTCATCGACTCCGCCGACGACGCCTGGGAGCTGCGCACCCCCACCAAGACGGCCGCCGGCTGCGGTCCCCGCCACGGAGTCTTCTACCCCTCCGGCGCCGACGTCACCGAGGCCACCCACTACATGATCATCTGCGAGATCTCCAACGACGTCGTCGTCTACAGCGTCTCGTACGAGGACGCCGGTCTCACCCTCACCGAGACCCAGACCATCTCCTCCTTCGTCGGCACCAAGCCCCAGGGTGCCGCCGGCGGTGAGATTGCCCTCTCCGACGACAACACCGTCCTCTACGTGTCCAATCGCCTCACCGGCGGCGACTCGGACAACATCACCCGCTTCCAGGTCGCCCAGGACGGCAGCCTCACCGCCCTCGATGAGACCCCCACCGGCGGCCTCCTCCCGCGCATGTTCAGCCTGGGCACCGGTCACCTGTTTGTGGGCAACCAGAATGGTCCCGATGCCGCGGTTGCGTTTGCCCTGTCCGAGGATGGGTCGCTGTCGCAGGAGGCCGTTGCTTCGCTGCCCTTGGCTGACTTTGGTGGCGCTGAGTTCTTTGGGCCCGCTTATATCAAGCAGCTGAACTAGATTTGTGGGGGGCGGGGGGTCGCCCGACTTTGTGTTTCTATAGTAGTGTTAGTGGGTGTATAGAGTACGTTTCTAGGAATATATAGAGAGAGACACCCTGCAATTCTGCTGATCTCCTAAATTATGCGCGCGACTTCCTGGTACCTGTCCCTCATCGTGCATGAAACCTGGTTGTCATAAGGTGAACACCAGGTTGACGTTAGGAATACAAAGACTTGTACCACTGACACACATGAAGTGGAGTAGAAATTGCAATGTAATCTTGCCGACTTCTTACTAATACGTACTATCGCCTGATGCTGTCTATGCTGGATGGGATATCTATGAGTGCCCCCGCCACCCCCCCCCTTCTCTTCTGGCTGCCCACTCCTCCGGAGACCTCCCTCCCCCTTACTCCGCCGTGTACACCAACTTCCCACCACTAACCTTATTCTGCCTGACCTCCTCGAGTCCCTTCATCACCCCCTCCAACCCCTTCCCGCCACGGTTCAGGAACACCCTCGGCACCTTCAACTTGCCCGTCGCAAGCAGCTCCTCGGCCAGCGGGGCGAACTTTTTGGCGCGGGCATAGTCGTCCGCGCTCGCGGGGGTGGTGACGCCGTCGTACTGCCAGTCCATCCCCATGTGCGAGTAGGCCTGCGTCTCGAGCACCTCGACGTCGGGGTTCTGCTGCTTGACCATCTTGTCCGTGCCTGGGAAGAGGGTGGTGTACCTGGCGGTACCGTCGCGGGCGAGGATGCTGGCGCAGATGGAGGCGCTGGAGGCGCTGGGGTAGCAGTCGAGGGCGTACCTGAGGGGGACGCCGCCGGCCGCGTCGAGGATCTCCTGGACGAGGTCGGGGGCGCGGTAGTCGAGGACGTGGTCGGCGCCGAGGGAGCGGAGGTACTCAAAGTTGGAGGGCGAGGCGGTGGTGATGACGGTGCCGCCGGAGAGCTTGGCGAGCTGGATTCCCTGGATGCCCATGGCGGTGCTGCCGCCGTAGATGAAGAGGGTGAAGGGGGCGGGGGCGGGGTTGGTGGGCCAGGGGAGCTGCAGGTCGCGGTAGAGGCTCTGCGGCTGTGTCACTTGTTAGCAACATGAGTTATGCAACCTGTCAGGGAGGTGGGCCGGGGGGTTACAAAAGTATGGAAGATGGGGGGAGGAGGAGGAGGAGGAGGAGGAGGAGTAAAAGGTTGGGGTTCATGTACCAGTGTGCCCACGGCGATGCCTTGGGTGGCGGCTTCGGCGTCCGTGAGGTTCTCCGGGATCTTGAGCTGAGTGTCGCCCCTGGCGGTGAGGTACTCTGCAAAAGCACCATCCGTCTTCCTCAGATAGTTGCTGCCCAAGAACATTAGCACGTCACCCCAAAAAAATTTCCTTAGCGCTCTGCAAGAAAGTGTGATACTCACTGTCCATACGAAACCCCGGCAACGCGGTCCCCCTTCTTGAACTCCTTGGAAACTGCGGGACCAACCTCGACGACCACGCCGGCATAGTCCCAGCCGACGTGGCAGCCGGCGGTGGCAGGATCGGCCTCCATGTCGAGGTGGTGGACGTCGCCTGGGTTGATGGCCCATGCTGTGGCCTTGACGAGGATGTAGTCGTCGTCGGGGAGGGTTGGGTAGGGGACGTCGAGGATCCTGGCGTCCCGGGGGCCCATGTTGACTATCGCCTTGATTGTAGACATGGTATCGGTTCTTGATCTGAGATGAGAGGTTTCTTTGTTGTTGCGTCGGGTTCTTGTGTGTCGATTGGCGGTTGTTGTTTTTGTTGTTGTTGTTGTCTGTCTTCCTTCCCATCCCGTGTGTCGTGGCCTCGACATCTTATACCCAGTTACCCATCCATCCCCGGAACAATGTCCCAGATTCATTCATTTCCTCAACTACTAGCATAGTGATTCTTCTTGGAAATTACAAATCGCTGCTTAGAAAGCGTTTGTGAAGAAGGAGAAAAAAGAAAAAAAGTTCTGATGTTCGCCGGCAATACTGTGCCTTTCCAATGGTAAAAGTCCCATCCCAGGGCGTTTCTCGTCAAGTCGGACTCGGCAGCCCGCGGGACCCGCGGGGCCCCGGCGCCGATAGTTCGGGCATTCGGAATCGCGATGATGAAGTAATGGTGCCGGTATTTGCATGCGAAAATTTAGTAATGAAGTACTGAATAAGCGATTTGTTATTCGGGGAGCAAGATGGAAGATTCTTGAAAGGGAAGAAGCCGAAGACCAACATGTAGCAATATGATGGATGAATGGAGTGGTGAGGTTGGTAGATGATGTTGATGTTGAACCCTGGGGTGGGTCTAAGCCCGGGATACCGTACCAATATTAGTGACACTGTGTCTCCTACATCAACATCAACCAGCAGTTGCAGGGTAGGTAGGTGGGTGGGTGGCTCGAGGTCTCATGACTTCCCATTCTTCCACCTGGAGCTCTACTTCAACAGGTATACCCCCGAACCACTCCCACATCTCGAACTCCTCCGCTCACCACCACCACCACTACCATCATCATTGCTCCTAGTTCATCTCCCCAAGACGAATCCTGACCACCCATCGGGGTGCTCGCCCCATCGCCAGAGCCCAATTTCCACCCGACGCAACCCTCCTCGCCGTTGCGCACCCGCTCCACGCGCCGCAGAAACCGGAGGGTTGATGAGTTGTCCTGCATGAGCGCCCGCAGTCCCATGCAGACAGGCTCGCAGCCGCTGCAAGAGACCTGTGGCTTCTCCCGCATCCAAAGATGAGGCCCGACATTCCCTTTGGGGCTATCACGGGTCTACACTGTTCCTGCACTGGCTGTTCTGAGATGATGGACCGAGCCCGCTGCCACGGGTTCGGTCGTGAACCCGTAGCGTAGCGGAGAGGAGGCCCGTCTGACTGAGTGCGACTTGGAGCGACTCGCCGAGCGGTGAGCAGACCGCTTCTTCGCGACTTTAGGACACGGCAGGCAGTGTGCCGCCAGACTCGGAGTCGAGAGTCAAAACTCCGGCAGAGAGCAAGGGGACTAAGTACTAGGTCAAGAATCCCGAGTGCGCAGCTCTTCACAACCCCGAGATAATACTCTCCTGGATGGCTTCGGGCTCGACTGCCACCACCACCACCACCACCACCACCACCGCCGCCGCCGCCGCCGCCGCCGCCTCAATCAAGTGATTGGAATCGAACAGGTCCTACCCCACAACCATCCCATTGGAGCTCTCATCTGCATCGTTCGCCATTCATCGCTGCCAATCCCGCGATACGTTGGTCGGCGCCATGCTGTCCGCTTCAGTGTAAGATGCAGCCGCCCGCTCCACGCCCCTGCACGACCACAACCTCAGAAACCCTAGAAACCATCCATCGACATCCCACACACATGCAAGTTGCATGCGGCCTTTTCCCATTCCTCTCCATATTTCGCTCAGGGTCCGCATGGAAAACCCCCCGGGGGCCCCCGTGGCGTGAGTCTTCAACGTGGGCGTCTGATACATACATAACACCCCCGACTCCTCGTCTCCGCCCCTGCCTCGCCCGCCCCGTCCGTATTCCTCTGTCGTGTGGAGAGATGTCGTCGCCGCAGGACCCATTGTCCTATGCATACTGCGCTGCTTGCGCCTCGTTGCTCACCGAACTGTCTACCTGACGACTGACACGTGGATGTATATCCCCTTGTCCCGGCGCGAGCTCGCGCCCCCGGTGCGGCCCGACCACCACGACGGGGGCGTCGAGTCTCTGTTCCGAGTCCACCGCCTCCTCCCGCGGCAATTCTCCCCCAATGGCACCGAGAATGCCAACATCCGTACCGGTATCGTTGTCGGCGTTGTCCTCGGCGTCTTCCTCATCTCCGTCCTCACCTTCTGCTGGTTCTACCGGTACTCTATCCGGTTCACCTACCGCAAGAAGAGGCGCCACGGGCACAAGTCCGGCAGCAGCAAGAGCTCCAAGAGCTCTAGGAGCTCTGACGGCGGTGCGCCACCCGAGGCCGGCGACCCACCGCCTGAGGGGTAGTTGAGAGAGATTCTTCTCCCACACCGCTTCTACGATGTACGCGTTTTGCCAGTTCTCTGGCTGAGAGGACTCGAGCCCCATCATTCAGTTCGGTTACGACGAGGGATTCCATCATGGGAAATATTCACTTCAATATTGTGTCGTTTCAAAATTGTATTACAACTTCGGAGTTTGGGCGGATGGACGGGCCAGGCGCACAATAATGAGGTATTTGGTGTTCATGGGCTGGGCGGAGTCCTTCAAGCGCCTTGCACGAGTTATGAGTTTGTCCCCTCTACGACGATGTGTCTTTTCTGGGTGCCAGCAGAATCAATATCGTTCATTAATCCTCCACCTCCATCCGCAACCCCGACGTGTCAACCGTGCCCTTCTACTAACTCGGACTTCCCCTGCCGCCTACTCTCCACCTGGCGGACAAACGCGCCTCCCTTTCCTCCTTTCTCTCTCTTTCTCCCCCTTGCAGATGACAAGACTCCAAGCTACGGCCAACTCGACGACGAACTCCGTTCCCGCCCTCGACATGTCCTCGCCTGCCATGTATACGCCATAGCCCTTTGCGGATATCCCGGCCACCCAGCAGCAGCGCCTACGACCCCCTCTTCCTCCTCCTCATCATCACTGTACGTAATCTGGGGCGCATCCATCTCATTGAGCCTTGCTCCCTGCGCCTGCCTCTCTCGTCCTCCAACATGATGGGGAGGATACGTCGCCAAGGGGATACCCATCACCATCCACGACTGTTTCGAGCTGCCGTCGCGGTGCCGGCGGTGACGCTGGGCTTTCCTTCTCTTGATCCTTCTGGAGTGGCGGCGCTTGCTGGGGGGCCGGCGGCGGCGGCGGCGGCGGCGGCGGAGGTAGACGTAGGCTGCTACGCCGAGGAGGAGGGCGATGAAGAAGAATATGCCGAGGACGAGGCCTATGATTGTCGAGTCGCTGGCTGCTGAGTCTCGGCGGTTGAGGCGAGGCATCGCGTGAACGATGGGTTCGTTTGGGGGGTTGATGGCGATGGCGGGGACCGGGTTGTTACTGACCGGGATCGTTGTCACTGAGGTTCCTGCTGGTAGGAGGCTCTTCATCCGCGCGGCGTGACAGGCTGTGTGGTCTGCCTTGGATTGCTCTCCCGACGTCAGCGAGCGTGAGACTCTCGTCCTGGCCGTTATATGCCTCTGGCGCTTGATCGGCATCAAAGACCTTCTTTTGCGCATACATGAGCCATTCTTCGTCTGTTACCACTGTGGGCAGCAACAACTCTTTTGTCAAAGAGTCACCCCAAAACATTTATATAGAAAAGAAACCCCAAATTCCTTTATTCCCCCCGTCCCCAGTTCACTGACTCACTCACCCCCTACCAAACCGACCCCCTTCACCGTCATCCACGAGATTCACAGCTTTCCGCGCCTCAGTTTGACACGCCCACCCGCTGTATGTGCGAGAGAAAACATTTTCTCCAAGTCATCTTTTCGCCTCGTCTCTTTGGGGGNGGGGGGGGGGGGGGGGGGGGGGGGGGGCAAACAAGAGAATCTCGGCGTTTAGGATAGCTGCTGTTTATACCCTGCCTCGGTTCTTCTTTTTGCGATTTCTCATGTTTGGTAGTCCGGGTGGAACGGTAGGCACCAAACTTGCTTAGCCCCCTTTTTCTTTCTTTCCTGTTCGTCCTCTCCCATGTAGGTACACAAGCAACAACTGATACAGCCTACTAGGTACTGTAGTAATAAGCTTGCCAAACCACACCGAAACTCTCCACGACAACCGCTTTCCGCATGTCGTACATAATCCAGCGCTCCCGCTCCGACTTGTCCCGGACCCGCTGGCGGCGTCCATGGGCGTATTTCTCTGGGCCGCGAGTGGTGAGGACGTCGCTCCTCTCTTACTGCTGGCCCTTCTTACCCCCGTCGGTGGTAGTGACCAGACAAAAGCTCACTCGCTAGTAGCAACCGTGACCCTCATTGCCTCGTACCCAAGACTACAATCAACTGTACAACAGGGTAGTGGTTGGTGCAAATAATCCTGATTTGAAATCCTGTCGGAATGGAGAAACGCCAAACCCCTCCCTGCCAACCAAACTCCTTGCCCGTGGCCATAGCTGCAAACAAATCCAAACGGTGTCCCCATGACCATCGCGCCCCCTTCAGTACAGCGGATGTATAAACGAAGTAGTACTCCCGCCTACTTCAGCGGCCCGTCGACATTGTATCGCACATATAACCTATCCAGAAAGTGCGAGTGCCGAATCCCATTAGGCCTCGCCGCAGCAAACGCCTCAATAGCCTCCTGCACGCCAAACCCGCACCGCTCAACGAGGTAGCACACGATAAAGTACCCCGTGCGATTAAACCCATAGTGGCAGTGCACGCCAATAAGTCTCTTGTCGTCCTCCCCGTTTTCGCGCCGCAGACTGTCGATGAGCTGTATGAAGCCTTCTACCTCGTGGGACTCCGGTGGCACCTTGGACACGGTGGGGAATTTATGATAGTGAATACCCGCGCGCTCGAGGCCGCGGGGGTCGTAGACGGGTTGGTCCTTTGATATATCGACGATGTGGCCTACGAGTTGACCCCATGCGGCGGCAAATTCGCTCGGGCAGTGCACGTCGTCGACCTCGCGGAGGGTCTTCATGGCACGGAAAAGGGGTTCCTTGGCGGGCCCGATGGGTGCTGATACCGGGGCGACGGATTTCCATTTGTTGAGGTTCTTGACGTCCCACTTGCCTTCCCTGGAGAGGTACTGCAGCTGCCAGGCGAGGGAGAGACGACCGGTGATGTGTGTGGCGAGGAAGTCGGATATCAGACCGGCCACGGCGCGGACGGAGCGAGGTGAGTAGAGCACTGTGTGGTTGGCTGGGGCGGGCATGACAATGGATTGCACTGCTTTGTGTGGGATACGCGGCTGGGGAGGCACATCTGCTGGTGACTCCTCTGGCGTCGAGGGGTCGTCGTCTGGGTCATCAGATGACGGTGGGCGGCTTCGTGATCGCGATTTTCTGTCGCTCGTAAATGTCTCCTCGGTGATGTCGCCAATTGTTTGAGGGAGGTGAGAGCGGAGGCTCGTCGAGTCGTTGATAGGCGCAGCTGAAGCAGCAGCAAGCTCCTCATCAGTGGCAGATATATCCTTTCCAGTGCCCGCACCGTTCCGACTGCCCTTGTTCATAGCCTCCACGATCTTGTCCACTTCCGTGGGCGGGGTCAACGTGTCCTTCTCGGCGGCGATGAGGTAGACGGGAACGTCGAGATCTGCCCATGACGCAACCATGTCCGTCATGCCTCCCACGGCCTTCCCATCCTGGTACGTCGGCAGCCAGGCGTAGAACATGCGACGCCACACAGGTGTTCGACTCTGCTTATTGTAGCGATACTGCAACACCTTCAGCTCCCTATCGGCATCCTCGCCAACGAACCGGTTGACACTCGGGCTGTCAGGACCGCCCATGCCATCCCACGCTCGCCAGAGGTCAAAGACCCAGCCCGGCACCCACATGAGCCGCCGTGCCCAAGCCGTCATCTGTTCGTTCAGGGGGCTTGCGAGGGGGCAGATGCCAACGACACCAACGACGTACTTGGCCAGAGGGGTCGTGTGGGCGACCTTGGTATTGGCAAGCCATGCGCTGTACGCCGTGCCCATGCTATGCCCTATCAGAACCACCGTCTGCTCAGCCTCCTTATCACGGTGATCCTCAATGATAGTCTCCAGCAGCTCCCCCAGCGCCTCAGGGGTATAGGCCTCCCACGTGGTCGGCGCAAACCCAGACCTCCCACCGCCAGGCCAATCCATGGACAGACACGGCGCCAGGTCGACGAGGCTGCTCAGCAGCGGGTGGAACTGGGCGACGGAGCCTCCCAGGCCGGGGACGAAGACGAGGAGGGGCAGGGGCCCGTTGGCGCGGTAAAGCTCGTCGGCCTTGACATGCTGGCGGAAGAAGACGCGTATCTCTGGATACTCGGCGTGGCTGGTTTTGTAGGATTTGAACTTGGAGTTGTTCTTGAGGAGGGGAGGGTCCGTCGTATGCGGGTCGAAGGCGAGGGGGTCCATGGGAGCTGTCATGGCTCGCTCCGACGGCCCAATATGTGTGTGAGTTAAGGTGTCGCGAAAAGACAAACGATCACACAAAGGTTTTAGTTTTCAACCGTGCGATGTCGGCCTTGCCTTAACAAAATACGGTACTGCCGCTGGGGTCCGAATGGTCTGACCGACCACCACGTAAGGATGCTCGCTCGTGCCCAACAGGTCGTCGTCTCGGTACGCGCGCGCAAGGGGGAGAGTTGGTTCGCCAGGTCTTGGTCCAATGTAACCGAGACATATGTACGGCGTTTTGGTGCGACTGGGGAGGAAATGGTAGAGGCAGCAAGACGCGCCCTACCGATTGTTGAACGTATCGAGGGTTTGGAGAGAAAGAGTTGAGAGGTGAGAAAGAAGCCTCGGCCAACCAATCGTCATTGTGTAGGTAGCCACCTGTCAGCGCCATTGGGAAATGGAGCCTCAATTGGTGAACCACGTCATTTCGCCGATTTAGGTGCTCAAGGCACCTAGGTACTAATTACTTACCCTAGACCAAGTACTAGGTGCTATTCTTGCTGTACGTTCGATATTATTCAGTAGTGCTCAAATACCAGGCACTTGAGTGGTGTATCTTTTCATGATAATGACTTGGTTTGAATCCAGGAGGTGATCAGAGGTTCTTACGAATTCGCCTAATCTAACCCCATTATCGTGGCTCTGCATAGTTAGGCCCAGCCAGGACGCATAACGGGCAAGATGGTTCCCAGTATCGTACACATTGTTCGTACATGAGTCGGTATTTACTTTGCGCCAACACCCTCCTGCCATCCGATGGGTATCAATGCTGCCGCAATCACAGATACACCCCTCTCCGTAGCCAGCATGTTAAACTGCGAAGCCGCGTTCCGCGTATCGAGCACCTCGACCCGAAGGCCCATCTCCCCAAGCACCTTTCGCGTCTCGGGGCTCAGAGGCCTAATCTCCTTGCCCGTGCCGATAACCAGCATGTCTAGTCGTCTGTTAGCCCGGGAACAATAATAGAATAGTAAAAGCTTTCCTGCAACGGAAAGGGTCCAACCGAACATACCGGGTCTCGGCCACAAAACATCCAGCACCCCAAACGCCTCCTTCGGAATCTCAAACTGGCCCCTCTTATTCAGCAACTTCTTCTCGCCAATCGCCTCCCACGGCCGCCACGAGAAGGCCTCGCCGCTGACCAGCAGCGCGCCGTCCCCGCCCCCGATCGTGACGCCGCTGTTGAGTCCGAACCCGTCGTACATGCACACGTCCACCGACGTCGACGGCGCGGGCGTGTTTCCCAGCACGTCCAGGCTGCTGAAGTCGGTGGCCGGCCGCTCCAGGGGCACCGAGTCCTGTCCCTTGCCGCGCGCGGGAGATGTGTGGATGGACAGCCGGGTAGGCGGTGTCCGGGTCGGAAGGGTGGTTGTGGTCTGGGCGATGGGATGAAGGGCGGGTCTGGTCGTGGTTTGGAGCGTCGAGCGCAGTGCGCATGCGGCGCGTCGCTGTAATGTGAAGCCACGCATCATCAAGGTCGATTGAAGATTTTTTCCGATGCCAGGCGCATTCTGTTCCGTGGCGGTCCCAGAAAGTAGTCTATGGGATTTCGAGGTGGCAGGTTGGGAGGTCCGATCAATTTGGGCCCGACGTGGGGACGGACTAGGAACAGGGTGCAGATTCAGGTGCTGGACGTCATCATGAACCACCGACGCCTGGGGCGCCACGCACAAGGTACCAGGTAATTGATTACTACCAGGCACTCTAAGGAACACAACCAGATCTGCCATTGTCGACGATCCAATCTAACATGGGTACGAGACCCTTCGAGGGACTGGAAATGACGGGGACATACGGGTACTCAAGTTTGGCCATACGAAGCCCGGTGAACCTCTGGGCCAGATACACACACACACACCGACAAGAGAAGCCGTGCCAGCTTGATATTTGTTTCATTCCAAATCACCAAGAGGAAGCAGTCCTAAAGACAGCACCAGACCCGCCTTCCCATCCGGCCTCGGGCGAATTTGTATCATGCAGTCCCCTTTTTGTCCCTATTGAACACCGTAGCAATGAACCGGAAGACACCCCTCCCCCAAAAGGGCACCATTGCCCGCCTTCCCTTGTTTTCCCCCGTTCGTCATCGTGTCCGCGCGCGCAAGAACAGTAGCCATGAGAGGAATGAGTTTTGGTTTTGTGGAGAGTTTTCAATTCGACATTTCGGGGTTTTGTGTGTGTGGAAGGGAAGGAAAAAAATGTCTCTTGGTTTATTTCTTCTTCTGGCCCTGCTCCTGCTCCTTCAGCACCTTCTTGACAATCTTCTGCTCCTCAATCAGGAAGGCGCGGACGATGCGGTCGCGCACGCAGTTACCGCACCTCGAGCCACCGTAGGCGCGCTGGACGGTCTTCTGGGGGCGGGAGATCTGGGAGTACTCGCGGGGGCGGAGAGCGGGGATCTGCCAGGTTCGTCAATATCTGGGTCACGGAGCAGTTCCATTCAACAATTCGCGGTGTGAGAGAACCCGGCGGCTTCGAGAGAGATTTTGAGAGGTAACGCGGTAGCCGACGGCGGTCCGTGGTTCCCCAGTGGCTCCTTCAACCACAGCTTCAACCACAGCTTCAACCACAGCTTCAACCCCCCTCCTCTCGATCGCACAGGTCGTCTCGCCGGAATTTGTATCGTCGATGTCGCAGGGCACTTACGCCAGAGAGCTTGGAGCCGCAGTCGCCGCACTTGGGGACAGTGCCGCGCTTCTTGATGTGCAGCAGGCGCAGGTCACCACCCGGAGTCTTGATGACTCGGGTCCGGTTGGACCGGGTGTTGTAGCTGTGCAGAACAATCCTCGTCAGCTTCCCAGTCCCATCTGGAACGAACACACACGGCGGCGACAGGAAAATATATCCAGCGCCGCAGTACGATTTCGCTTCGGGGGGCCGGTGAGGGAGCCAGCCAGTAGTAAGACTCACGGGTTGCGGCGGCGGTAGGTGACACGCTTGGACGCCATTGTTGCTCGGTGTTGTGCTGGTGGGAGTTGCAAAGGAGGATCTCACGAGGAGGAACGATGAATTTCGAGATTTGGTGGAAATTTTGTGTGGGTGGAGGGACGGATTGTGCCCGCTGACCTGGCGAATCAGAGGGCGGAATGGTGGGGCAGGTTATATTACACGTGACTTTCAGATGGACCCTCCGAACTTTCGAACTGGAAGTCGGTGCAGGCGGAGATCACAGCAGCAACCGTACTGCTCAATCCTGATGGTGCCCGACGGCAGATAATGGCGCTGGTATGATGCATGTGTGCATGTGTCGTCGGTTAGGTACTAGTAGGTATCCAAAGAAAAAAATTAGGGAGCCAAAAGCTCGCAACGGTACCGCCATCAAGCTTTGTCGTCGTGACCCTGGAGGCAGAGGCGATTCCCATGGCGACTACTAAGGTACATGTGCCTACCAATAGTAGTCCGTAGCTGGCTGTGGACAAGAGGGCATGCGAGTATACTCAACGTGCCCCAAGTTCCCATCTCTCAACGTCGAAAAAGATTGCACTTAATAAACTGGGCATACTATAAACAGTGGTCCCATTAAATATCCGTATGGTATCATAGACTTCACCAGCGCCAAATCGCCGATAGCGCCTGTGAAAAGAGAAAAGCTATGGATGGAGAGTTGGGGACGTAACATCGTAGCAAGAGCGTAGCCAACGGAGACGGAGCAGCCCGACTGAGGTCTCAGGATTGATGGCTGCCATCATACCAGCCTGGATGGTCCTTATGCCTCCAAGGCTTGATATCTGTCGCGGCCTCCTGCTGACTCTTGACCGCCCGTGCAAAGATCGCCTTGCTCTCCTCCTCCCGCATCGCCTTGGTAAACTCCGTAATGTCTGCCTGCGCATCTGCGACGCCCTTCATGACGACGTCATATAGTTCTTTGGCTTTAATGGGGGACGTTAGCTTCTCGGCGCGGCGCAGGGCTGAGGGTATAGGATGGGATGGGGCCCTGGTACATACGGGTTTCTGTCTTTTGGCCCATAGGTTCGAGCACCCTCGGGATGAGATCTCGCAAGGCTCGTGCCTGGACGGTTCGTGCTCTGATTAGTCGCAGTGTTCTCAGTCTAGACAGCGGAGGGTTGAATAACCCCCCGGTGGTAGCATACCTTGGCTTGGAGGAGGTTGAGCCGCTGGATGGAGTCCTTGAGTCGCGCCTCGTCCCAGACTCCTTGGCTCTGGTCACCCCCGTTTTGTGCGGCCGATGGCTGTTGGTCCATGGTGATAACGCGACCGATGCGTATTGTGTTTGATGGTCGTCCGTATCTTGGGGATCGTATTTTTTTAACGGAGCGAGCGACGCGCTGGCCTAGGTGCGAATGTGAAGGTATCCAATAGGTTCCAGTCGGAGTTACCGCCGGAGTTTCTACCTTCTCGTAGTTGGCCAACAAATCAACACATGGACCGAAGACCGGTCAATTATCCCCACCACAGCTCAAGAGCGAATTCGAATGCAGTTAAAACTTCAATGTGCCTGGGATCATGCGGCTCTGGCAAGCCGACTTCTCTCGGGTGTGCTGGGTTCCAGGGTAGCTCGGGGCAACTGAAATCACGTGTGCTGAAACGATCGAGTGTTTGGCGTTGCTTTGTCCCTCACTCGCCGCGTGCTGTTGCACACACTCCTGTCAAACTCATCCCGAGACGACTATAATTGATGATAATACCGGCAACCCATCATCGCCGTCTCGCGGGCTGTCGACCAAATATTACCTGGCAGCTTGCTCTTGGCGGATGCATCCGGGCACATGTAGTGATGGAAGGAGCACCTTAGTAGGTTCCGAGGGCGCCAAGCTGCCTCCGTTAGGTACCTACGCACTAAGCTAGGTAGTAGCAATTAATATGAGTGACGCCAGGCGCGTGTTGAATGAAGCGAAATGACCCACTCAAATGCGGTCCGCGACCAATGACATCGCTTCAGCTGTGTGCTGATTCTCAGACTGTGAAAAGGTCCTACGCTCAGACCGCGTCGACACCAAACCTTAACTTGTCAACAGTGCGGATTGCAAAGTCCGTGACAGTCCAGCCCTTTTTCCATTTATTACAAAGGTACATCAGCCTGCCGTATTGCGACCGACGCGCCTGGCGAGAGGCACGACGTACCCGTCCCATCCACCCTCACTTTTCCCTCTCGTCCCCCGCTTGTACCTCTCCCTCGCGAGAGGCAGGCAAGGCGTGCGTCTCTGCAATTGCCGAGACTCCCTTCCCCCCCCTCCCATTTCTCCGAGCCGTTACCCACCAAGGCTTCAGCCTTGAAGGCCGCAACCACGGCATACCCAGTCGCGATGACGGGCACGACGCCGCCGCCCTCCCTCCTCCCCCCGCCCGAAGGCATCTTCCAGAGCTTCGAGGATCTGATGGGGGCGGTGCAGCGCGTCGCCAAGGACCAGGGCTACGGCATCGTCAAGCTCCGCGCCTCCAACTACCGCGACGGCAAGCCTACGAGGTACGATCTGGTATGCGACCGCGGCGGCGTCAAGTACAGCAGCACAGCCAAGAAGCGCAACCCGTCCACCCGCAAGATTGACTGCCCCTTCCGCGCCAAAGCCGTCTGCGAGGTCCAGCTCGGCAACCAGTGGCGCTTCGCCCTGCAGGAAGCCCGACACAACCACGAGCCTCGCGCGCAGAACGGACCGGCGACGCCTGAGAATGCGCCGCTGGCCACTTCGATCCGCTCCTTCACCAACAAGATCGACCGGCTGAGCCACGACATGATGAACGGGCTCATGAGGATCGAGCAGCGACTCGACCACATGGAGAAGCGCATGGAGAACCTCGAGGCCCGCGCCGGCGGGTACGAGCCGCGCTTCCAGGCTGTCGAGCAGCGCATGCAGGCGATGGAGGGGCCCCGGATGGACAGCATGCCGATCGACGACGTCGAGCAGCGATTGTTGGCTTCTACAGTCATGTAGGGCGGCAACAATGATCAACAGACAGGCTCCGGCAGAGTGCCCCTGCGCACCGAGCCGGACCCTCGGAAGGAAGAAAGAAGCTCGGAGGACCAGGCGGCAACTTCGGGCGGCTCTGCTCAGCGGGGAGGAATTGGGTCTGAGCAGACACACTTTGGAACCCGCTGACGCGGGGTGTAATTTGCTGGACTATGGCTATGGCGGCTCAACGCCGTAGGCACGCAGTACTTTGGCGACGCCAAGGCATCAGGGATATAGGGTTTTTTTTCTTTTCTTGTGCGACGGTATTAACGGAGGATTTGCTCAGGCGTTTGGGGCGGCTTTATACACTGTCGTGGCCTTTCTACTACACCACTACCGCAGTTCGTTCAGGCGCGCCAGGTATTCAGGAGCAGGTTATATTCTTCCCTTTCTAGCAGCAGCAGGGTGCCGGTGCTTATTTTCTCCTTGTGTCCCCACCCAGACCAGACAGAATGGTTGCTCGACCTGGCAGGTTTATTTGTATTTCACGTGTGGCAACGGCTCGGATCGTCGTTATCTCCTCGGAAAGGAGTTCTGTTTTCGAACGCAAGGATGATTTTCTTTCTTCTTCTTCTTTCCCCCCCCTCGCAAGGAGAGAACTACACTACCTAGAATTTCATACAGAGGATTCACTGTCCACTCAGTCCGCACACAGCGACGTCGAGATGCTCACATCTACCACATCCACACCTCTCCCCTGGGGAGGGTACCGCAGCGCTTTTGACGATGTAGGCGGCCGTGCGGCCGGGTCCAGTCCCTGTAGGGCGGCTATGTGCCTCATCGCCCTGCTGCGCGCAGGTAGGAGGGCGCGTTCCCGGCGGTACCCCGACATTGTCGTGGCAAGAATGCAGGATCGAACGGTCCCACACATTACACACTGTGGACAAACAACCTCTCCCGTCCTCTCCAATGTTCCCTCGAACGCCACGCGGGTGGCTGCACACATGTCGTCGGGGAAGGGGGTTGTTTGCTACGGGTAAAGGATAAAAAGGGGGGGGGGGAATGCCATCCTGGGACCGTGGCCAGTGCTCGGACGCCTCCTGATGGTACCTATTCTCAGCAGGAATCCGGCGTCTACCGACTGCGAAGCGCATGGGCCTGTGTTGCACAAGGGGGGGCTATGGGACAGATTCTGTGGTGGACAACTGTTAATACTAGATCACGCACAACGAAGCCGCCGCAACCCTCGTATATCTCGGACTCGTTCCGAATGAACCCTGACGAGGGATTATTTTTGCAGTAAAAAAAGAAGGACGTGACGGAAAATCAAGGCAGCGCGGTGTGTTGGCTTTCTCCTTTCTCGTCCGCTAGTGTCTCACCTGATGTTAGGTCCCAGGCCACTGGGTCTGGCTGACGGCCACAACATACACGGGACAGTCACAGACTTTTCCACTCATAACCCAACAGGCCTTTTCGAAAATGACGCTCTACATGTGAGGGGGGGTCCAGAACGGAGCTTCTACAGGGATGAAGAGTCGTGTCAGGACCAACGCGCGGGTGGTGGCTTTTTGAGACCGAGGCGGCGATAGGGATGGCAATCGCCGCGGGGACGGGGTATGCCTGCTACTCCTTTGGTAACATTGCATGGTTTTGTTCGCGTTCTGTTGGTGACCGGTCTGGTTTACTACTGATGGCGGCTATATCATTGGTATCTGCCGACTGTATCCGTGATGGAGGTGGGCGCGAGTTCCTCTTGCCGGGTTGCTCTTTACAAAGGCCCTGATCCCTACACTGGTAAGGCGCAGGTGATGGGGAACACAATGGTAGAGCACCTCCCAGAGCTCTGGAAGAAAATTCTCACTCGTTGCTTTTCCTCTCTGGTGTTGGCCCCGTCCATCGTGCCGCTCGCTCGCGGTTCGGTAGGCGCCGAGCCCTGACAGGTCGAGCACTTCCAGGGATAATCAGTCCCAGCCCGCCCTTTAGAAGTCGAGAGAGGTAGAGATACCAACGAGACACGGGTCTTTTATGATACAGAGACCGCCAGGGCCCCCTTACTAAGAATGTTTGTCCGTGATGATGGTGAGCACCCTGGCCATCGCGTCTCACGACCGCTGAGCATCATTCGGCCTGGAGGACAGACGCGGTGCCTTCAAACCAGGTATTCCCAATGGGCTTGTATTTATTGAATTGCTTTTGAATGGCCTGTATCGGAGTTTGCAATAGGACCGACGGATAATTCAAGTTGCTGCAGTGTCAGGGGCATGCATGACTTGTCTGAACATTCCGCCGTGAAGCATCTGTGGAGCTCGCACGGAGAAACCTGGAGCAAGAAGAATATAGAAAACTTTCTAGACACTTGCTATATATTTATTCTCTCTATAGAGACAATATCTCGAATGTGAGCACCAAATTATGTATTCCATCTCTCCACGGTACTTGCCAACAGGGAAGCTTGACACAACTCCCGGGCTGCTACCTACGGTATCCTATTAATTAGCCAGCTGACATTTGGAGAGCCGACAACCGAGGGAGATATGACTGCATGTCTTTCCAACGGCTGCGGTAGAGAAGACTCCGATACTACTCTTCTTAATACCCTCATGCTTGCTAGTCGTATCGCGACGGGGACCATGCCGAGGCTGTCGCCCCCGACTTTGGAGTCCATCCCCATGCCACTGACGGGAAGAAACGTGGCTCATGATCGACAACTGCACAACACACATCCATTACTAGGTAAAGCTTTCCATCAAACCATTTCCAAATGCTCCTCTAGCTATACGCTATTCAACCTCGCTCGCCTCGACTTGTAAGCGCGCACACACACACACACACACACACACACACACACACACACACACACACACGCACGCACATTGGCATTGAGAACCACCATCAGTTGCCAACACATACGCTTAGACGAACTTGCGGGTGACATCGACACTGATGCAGCTCGGGTTTTGCGGCACGGAGCCAGGCTTGCCTAGCACCCAGGCCAGAGTCTGGTAGTTATACCCGCCGAACGAGGTCTGGCAGACGTACCAGTTCCTGACGGCCGTGACTTCCTGGACGGGAGGAGTCTGCGTGTCGTCGCTGTAGCTGAAGATGGCGAGGGTCCCGTTCTTGCTGAAGGTCACGGGCTGATACTCGCTGCTGGGCTGGAAGAGAGGCAGGGCGACGTTGCTGGAGGGGTTGACGAAGAAGCTCATAGGCAACGATGCGGGAGTAGGCTCTGCGACGGCGGCGTTAGACCCCTTTTTACAGAGGCTACCAAGACATATATGATATATATGTATCGGGGTTCATACGGATGTTGAGATTCCAGACGAGCGAACCGCCGGCCTCGTAGCCCTCAAGCGGGGACTGAGCGCCCTCGGTGGTGTTGAAGAAGAATTCGGACCCCCCTGCCGCGCCGTAGATGCAGAGCGACTGGATGGCGGCACCGGAGTGGCAGGACACGAGCTTCTGGCCGTTCAGGGCCGTGTCGGAGGACGAGACGACGAGGTTGAAGGGCCTGGACTGTTGGTCCTGGGCGGCGGCGAGGCCGCTGAGAAGCAGGGAAGAGGCAATGGCGATGAACTTCATCGTGGCGGGTATTATGGGGCAGATCGAGGCAGATCGATCGCTGACGGGGAATGGAAGAGGCGGAGAGTAGAATGAGTTGATGGAGTCGTTTCCGAAGCTCTTTTACCTCCCGAAGTCGCAACCGGACAACCGACTCTCTAGGGCGTTGTAGGGTTTTGAAGCTATCGTGGCCTCGTATTGGGGGGGAATTGTTCTGCGTGGGAGGAAGAGACGGATTGAGATACGTGTAACTAACTGCCTGCAGTCAGCAGCTAGCGAACTTTCGGGCAGGGAAATGACGTAGGATTGGGATCTTCGTCCTTCTCCGCTCTCCCCGCATACCATACCCAATTACCCATGCATGATTGATGGATGTCCTTTCTGGCCGCAAGCGCGGACCGTTGGGATAACATCACTGGGCCGGCAATGAGACGCATGGTACATGTACATGTAGACAAGCAGAGCGAACGGACGGCTATGGAGTCAGAATACGAGCTCCTAACAAACTATGGCGGCCGCCTGTCTGGATTCGTCCCATGACACTGACGGGGACATCGTAAGAAGTTCGTAACTTGCAGCTGGTTTTGGGGGGCTTTGGATCGCCGCCCGTGGTGGGGTCACCGCCGGGAATTGCGAATCTGTCCGGGTATAAGTGCCGAACCTCGCTCGGGGCGCGGAGCCGGTGTCGGCGCCGCACTGCTAGTACCGCCGGAGTGCTCCAGAGCTGAGGCCGATGTCACAGATGGGAATTTTGCCAGATGTTGATCGTAGTGTATTCGAGGACGGTTACCTCGTAGGATTCCTGCTAAAGAGTCGTGACCTACCCTGTTGTACGGTAGAATACTATGCACATACCGTAAATTCAATGTGAATTGCATCCTTCCCATCGCGGTGTTTAGAAGGCTTAAGAAGAGATGCTTCTGGCTCGTTATTGGGCCCTGTCGCTCGCACTTGTCTTCCTTTCAGGTATATTGTTGCGATAAACCGAAAGAAGGAACAATCGGAACAATCGCCGCAGAGCGATGTAACTTTACCGTGTGAAGTCGGCCAACCCCGGTCGCCTCGTATCGGGAATCCGGGACCTTGGGACTCGACTGCATAATATCTGACTTGCCTAGAACGGAAGTCTGCTTACAAGTGCTGAATTCGAAAATCATTCCTTACTAGGGAATTAATGGCCTATCGAGCGTGTAAGCGGACACACGATCTCATAATGAGGACCGTAGCCTCCTTGTTCCCCGGTATTACGGGTCCATATCATATAGTTCCTGCCGGGTGGTACCTTACGCAAGAGTGGAGGCACAATTTCTGTACGGGAAATTGTGCAATTGTGCAATATCGTTCCGACATTGAGTGCAGGTGGTGTTATTATGGTACAGTTAATACTTGAGGAAGGAGCTACGCGGTCGTAACCGTGGAGGAAGGAGGCACGCGGTGGTGGGGACGACGTCATCTTGGGCCCGTGCTGTCGGACACTCGGACTGAACTCCAACCTGCCATCTCCAGCATCAACAAAATCATCCATTCATCAGAACGATGATTGTTCTTGTGCCCATTGGGTCAATCCGCGACCTCTACTCTACGCTCACCTGTCATTACATAGTCTGTAGATCAAAGTCGCGAGCGCTCTTATCACACGTGATCGATTCACGGTGTTTCACCTTCAAATTGTTAGCGCCACTCCAGGCACCAACGCTCCGCCACAATGGCCGGAGTCCTCTCCTGGGAATCATCAAGGCGTGAGACTGCGACCTTAAAACTTCACGTCCAGACACCGAGTCACCAACAGCGTCCGTTTAAAGTTAAGACCCCCGACAGGCGAGCCGCAAGACGGTAGCCGAACATGGCAGCGGGTACGGAACATGAGGCCTTCATTCTGAGACTACCTGACGAGCTGCTGGAGCCTGTCCTTGTATCCTCAGCTCGTTTCACGCCTGATCCTCCGCTCCGCACAAGGTACGAGGACTACGAGGACGACGAAGAAGACAACGACTACGAGACCCCACAAGCACTGCCCTTGGTCTGCCGTCGATTCCATCGCCTCGCTACTCCGCACCTGTACGCCGACATTGCCATCCGGTGCAATGGCCGCCATGAGCCGAACGAGTCCGTGAGGCGTACGAAACTGCTTCATCGCACCTTTCGGGAAAGCCCTTCTCTGTGGCCACACTGTCGAACGCTGACGATCCTCGCTGATTCGCCGTGGGCAGCCCCGGGGGTACCGATATACAATGCCGAGTCCCTCAACATGAACCTCCTCTACATCGCGGTAGACCTTGTGACCTGGCTCACTGGCGCGACTGAACTCTGCATTAGGGACTGTCATGGCGACCACAAGATGTCCGATATACTTTCTCTTGTTCGTCTAGCTGCGGAACACATGCCAGGCTTAAAGCACCTTACGCTTCACGGGAGATGGGGGTCGCCATTTGACCTGCCATTGGTCTCGGACACGCTCAGTGACCTGGGACTCAGCGCATGCCTCCGGACGCTGGCTATCTCTGGAATATCTTACGCCGGAAACGATTCGG
The DNA here is from genome assembly GCA_000769265.1 of Hapsidospora chrysogenum ATCC 11550. NCBI lineage: Eukaryota > Fungi > Ascomycota > Sordariomycetes > Hypocreales > Bionectriaceae > Hapsidospora > Hapsidospora chrysogena. The sequence continues at coordinate 107,427 of JPKY01000090.1, forward strand.
ACTGGAAAAGACTTCGAGTAGGAGACACCCAAGCTGGACTCGCTATGCACATGGGCTGTTGTTATTTTGTCACCACGCAAGATACTAACAACTGGCATAGGCAAAAGCAGGCACTGCGTCATTCACGGAGCTCAACTTGCGCCACTTTAAGCATAACTTAAGTGCCCTTGAAGCACTCGTAATGTGGCCCGCCAGGCTGGAGAGGTTCTCGTTTCGCATGCCATGTTCGGACTACTATTCCGGGGATCCCGCCCTGTCCCAATATTCGCTTGCCGCCTTGCAGCCCATACTTGCCACACAGAGAGCCACACTCACCCACATCCGGCTCCAGCAAATCTTTAGCTCGGGTATTGAAGGCTTCGACATGACTATATTCCCTAACCTACAGAGTCTGTGGCTCTCGCACGACCTAACAGGGACGGACACCTCGCTCGTCGCCAACCTCGTATCCCCTAACCTCCGCATGTTCCACTGGGACCAGATGCTCGAGGATCAGCAACAATGCGAGAACCTTTCGTCCTTTGGCAAGCGCGAGGAGGATTGGCTCCGGGCGTTTGCCGCCGCTGCCGCGGTAGAGCGCAAGCCCACGCTCCGCCGGATCCGTGTATGCTATCGACCTGAGCCCTTTTTCTACTCATACAACGGCCAAGACGAAGATTGCTCACCTTTGTATCCCTGGGATCGCATGGACAGGGTTGCGAGAGAGATTCAGCCTCATGGCATTCATCTATCGTACAACAAACCAAACCTGACCAGGAAACAATTCAACGAGCGTGTCGAGGATCGCTACAACTACTGAGTTCGTCGCGCGTCTTCCCACCAGGCTCTGCAGAAGGCATGAAGACATCACCAATGAACCGCGGCCGTCTTCAGCATGTCCTTCTTCGACAACCACGCCGAGGCGGGGTGGTGGGGGAATTTCTGGAGAAGTTTCTGGCTGTACTTGGCGATTTGCCGTACCGGTCACGGTCGCGGCGACGGCTGGGGTCCCGGTGGTGGTGGTGGCGGTGGTGGTGGTGGCGGTGGTGGTGGCAACAAAGTCCGTTGGGGGAAAGCCGATGGGTGAGTCAGGCCAAGGGAGATCGGGGACGCGTACGAGATGCAGTCTAACTACGGCGGTGCTTTAACGGTAATGGAGTAGATGGATGTAAGTGTCAGATGCCGCCGTGCTTCGGGTGAACCGCACAAAAGGAGAGACCACTGACGGAACACTCACTCCTAAAGGGGATCCGCCGCTCACAGGTAAAGGAGTCGCGAAGTCATGATATTAAGCGGATTCACCACGGGATATCAGATTAACAAAGTCCTTCTCCCTCCACTCACTCACCCAACAGGTCTCGGCAAAAGAAAATTCCTTCCTCATTTCCAAAGTCGTCGCGGTGTCAACACCATCAAGAGCAATTCCCCCAGTCAGGCTGGCAACCCTTATCTTCAGCACAGTACTCCTCCGAGCGTCCGCTTTTTTTTCGCATTTCATCATGTAAGTGTGTTGTAGACCCAAGGGGAGAGCGATGGGTAGGAAGGGGAAGAGGATGATGATAGACGCACCAGTTGCCGTTGGCGGAGCAGCAGTCACCGTAGGATGAGCCCGCGCATGTCTGAAAGGTATTCCCACCGCAGAGGCCGTTCTCCGAGACTATGGGCTGGCCGTTGCAGGGTGGTGCGTTGCACTCGCCGAACTCAGCTTGACAGCCTCCGTCGCAGTACCCCGATGTTGCTCCGCTTGCTCTCGGGGCCCGCCGTTGGTTAGACAACAGGGTGAACAGATTTAAATGAAATACTCGGGGGGGTTGCGAGGTGGATGGGACATACCAGAAGCCGTAGTAGGAGCAGCAGTCACCGTACTGGGAGCCCTCGCATGTGTACTTGTCGTCGCTCCTCTTACCACAAGTACCATCCTTCGATATGGCTAGCTGCTTGCTGGAGCTGGACGCGTCAGCCCGCCGTGCCGCCTTGGTCGAGTTCCCAGGAGAGGACGACGACGACGACTCTGGGCAACCGTCTTCTTCCCGTATCAGCGCCGGTTAACTCTCCGGCAACCAGAAACCAGATAAGACAAAGCACCGGGGGATCTAGGCAGAGACTCACCATCGTCGCCGGTGTACCAGTACTCCCTAGGGTCGCCCAGACACTCGCCCACCGTCACGGCCTTGAAGTTTGCATCCTCGACCCGGCTGAGCATGTACTCGGCCAACTTGGCGACAGTCTGCTGGTGTGTGTCGTGGCTCAGGACGATGCGCGATGAGGAGCCGTCGAACCCGGCGTCGAACAGGTCCTTGCTCCGCTGCAAGTCGCCCTCAAAGTCCTTGGTGTCAAGGTCCCAGGTGATGACGTGGTAGCCCAGGCGGGTGGCGGTCGCGAGGCACCCGGAGTCGCGAGTGCAGGAGCCGTAGGGCGGACGCATGTACGTGGGCGTGAAGCCCAGGATGTTGCGCAGGGCATTGTCGGTGGTCAGCAGTTCGTACTCGCGGCCCGCCTCGTCCAAGCCCGAGAGGTCTGCGTGCGTCCAGGTGTGACTGGCGATCTGGTGGCCCTCGTTGTGCATGCGGGTAATGAGTGCGGGCCAGTCCGAGCTGTCGTCGTCGATGGGGCCCTTGTTGTGGTTGTTCCCGGTGATGAAGAAGGTTGCCCTGGCCCCGTGTTGCTCCAGAAGGTCCAGGAGGGCCGAGGTGTAGTAGTAGGGTCCATCGTCAAAGGTGAGGGCCACGACGTTTTCCACGGTGCAGCTGGTGATGTACCGGTCTAGACGGACGACCGGGACGACCGGGGTTAGAACAAGTTGGACCGACAACCC
>JPKY01000091.1:0-109470 GCA_000769265.1 Hapsidospora chrysogenum ATCC 11550
TTTTTTTTTTTCTGTTTGCTTCTTGCATGGTCCAAATACGTACTTTTTCTACAGCGGCTTGAGTTGGGTGGTATATATATATATATATGAAGTGCATTGGGAGGGTCTTTCGTGTTGGTGGTGGTGGTGGGGGTGGTGGTGATGTGACGAGGAGTTGAGCTTGCAGCCCAGTAGAGTAGACTGTTTGCGGGCCACTGGTTTGATATCAACTTATACCGGTATTGAGCAGTATGGAGATATGGAGATATACGATGTACGACGATGTGGAAGTGGAAGTGGATTGAGTGCATTTCTCGGGGTGGCCTACTTAGTGATTGAGGAGGGAAGCGGACGACTTACTCCTAAATGCATGCATCAAACTGCTCCACGTCCACATACAGTACTCCAAAGGCAAAAAGGTTCCACGCGATGCTCGTCCGTCCTCAAGCCCGGATGAAATTATTCCATTTGCTCACCATTGGTTGTTTCTCTCGTTAATTATCTAGAAGCCTTGCCCCTCCGCTTCTTGACAGTCGCCGCAGGACCATCCTCCTCATCCTCCTCCTCACTGCTACTGTCGCTCACATTCCCCACAGCCTCCTTCCCCTCCTCCTCCTCCTCCGCCTTACTCTCCCCAAGCACCTCCCTGACAATCCTCTGCCCCTCATCCTCGACAGTCTCGCCATTCAGCGTGCCACACCCCATGCACCTCCACATGCCCACATCAGCCAGACTCTTAGCACCTGGGGGCGCCTGGCCGTTGACGAGGCGGCAGGCGCGGCAGATGAGGACGATGCGGTTCTTGGGGGCGGTCTCATCCTCGCCGAGGAGGACGTCGAAGATGCGGTCGTACCAGTGGGACTCGGGGGGAAGTGGTTGGTGCTGTTGTGGGAGGAGGGGGCTGGGAGGTGCTTGGTGGTGGAGGTGGCGGTGTTGTTGTTGTTGGTGCTGGGGAGGAGGATGGATGTATTCGGCGTTGGGGGCAAACTCGGCGCCTGGTTCCATGGAACTTGTGTCCGCGAGCGGTGGCTGGCGGGCCAGGAGGGAACCGTCCGGGTTTCGTTGGATGTTGGCAGTCGGAGGAGGGCCCATGGATGTACGCCCCGGTACGCCCTGACTCTTTGTCCCCTTTTTCTCACCCGCACGTCGACCACCTTGACCCTCCCCGCTGATGTCCTCCTCATTCTCAACAGGTGCACCCTTCTTCTTGCCCTTGGCAGACTTTCCCTCAGCGCCACCGTACTTCTCAATCAGCTCCAGTGTGGAGTCGTATTTAGTCGCCTCTTTGAGCTTCTGAATCGTCTTGGCGCGCTCCTCCTGCTGCTCGTTGAGGCGGGCACTCAGGCTCTCGATGCGGAAGTTGAAGTAGGCCGCCATCAGGGTACGGGTCCCATATATCAGCACGGGACCACCGGCCAGACCGGTCCACTCGTACGCGCCCATGTTCCTGTAACCGACGACGAGGAGGAGGACGATGGCGTAGACGAGGTATGCGAAGCCCAGGTAGAGTGTCCAGAGGACCTTGACGCGGCGGGAGCGGGAGCGGACTCTGTCGAGGCGGGTCTGGGTGTCGGCGATCTTTGTGGAGAGGGTGGAGAGGGTCTTTTCGAAGGAGGCCGTGGAGGAGGATTCGCCCTGTTGGGAGCTCAGGGGTTAGTGTTTGAAGGTGCTTGGGGGGGAGGGAGGCGAGGTGGTGAGGTACGAACCCTCCAGGGCCAAAAGGACACCATGGCGACGAGCTCAGTTTATGAGCGTCGGTGTCGAAAAAGCGGATGGCCTTGTCATGCGAAGGGGGAAGGCAGTTGCCCTTGTCCCAGGCTGATGGTGGGATGAAGTGCAGCGGCGGTGAGTTTGTGGTCGAAGTCGGATTGAGAAGCAGATGTTTTTGTGTGTTTGTGTGTGAAGCTGAAGTCGGTGACGTGGGATGGTACCTCGTCGTACCTGAAATGGACAGCATGTGACCTCACCATCTGGGGTACCTATGTAGGTAGGTGCCTAGGAACCTTACCTGACGCGGGCAGGTCCGTTTTTGGTCAGCTCCATTGCACCAGCCCAGTTGTCAGCCACCAGTCTTGTCCAGGTGAGGTGTCACGAGCCTCAGAGCCTGTAAGTACAGATTGAGGTCCGGTACGGACCCTATTAACAGGGACTTGTAACTCGTAGGACCATTGTGTCAGCCTCCCACCCCCCCAAACTCCCAGCTTTGTATTCTTTCCATCAAAGTATTTTTAACTACACTCCCTTGTCCTATTGGCGATGCTGCAAATTCCTTTCTAGACTTTTGTTCTTTTCCATGATCGTTTTCCTTTCCTCTGTACCATTGCGCTTCGTAAAGGCCGCGTTGTTCTCTTTGGTTGCGCCTGTCTACCGACGAAGGGGATAGATAGGAGAGAGACACCATGTTCTCAGTTCGTGATACCCATCCCCTCTCGTCGTAGGGAGGCGTGCATTCGCAACGTACTGACAGGTTCTGACAGCGCATCCGGGGCGCCATCGACCGAACCATCGCCGAGGAGCAGGCCCGCCAGAAGAGCCCCGACCAGACACCATCACGATCGGCCTCGACTTCGTCGCGCGCCAACGGGAGCAGAGGCGCAAAGCCCAAAAAGGGGAGCACCGACCTCGCACCGGCCGACGGCGCGCCGAATCCCGACCCTGCCGTCTTCGAAGCTGCGTTTGTCATTGATGACAGCGACGAGCCGAGTCGGAGTGGCACACCGAAGCCTGCGCCTCCTGAGAAGGATGTGAGCGAGAAGGCTGATATTAAGGAGGGAGAGGCGAAGGAGGACAATAAATCGACAAAGAAGACGGCGTCCACGGACGATGAAGCTGCCGAGAAGCCAGACAGCCCTGGCCAAGGCGATGCGCCCGCCCAGGAGAGAAAGAAGCAGCAGCCTGCCGCTGACCCCCCTCCAGCACCGGCTGCGACACCCGAACTGCCTCCCGAGATCAGGCAGAGACTGCGCAAGTTGGACAAGCTGGAGGCAACCTATCCGGGTAGATGCCCAACGTCCTGCGACACAAGAGGCTGAGCAATCCGACTAACATGCGTGGATTCACTAGAGCTGCTACGATCCTACCGAGTCGCACATCGCCGCGCCACAGCCATCGAACCCTTCGAAAAGGCCCTCCGAGAAAACACGCCCCTCACCTCCGTCAGCGATCCCAACGCTCTGGTCGAGTACCTCAATCAGTTGAACCTCCGCGGAGACATGGTCATGGAAGAACTCAAAAGGGTCACCGCCGAGAAGGATGAGATCAAGAAGAAGCACGAAGAGAGCGAGAAGAAAGTCAAGAAGCTGGAAGATGACCTCGCAGCAGGCAAGGCCGCTGAGCCTGTGGACACCGAGCAACCCAAGACCGCTCGAGTGTCCACCGATGACAAGGGCGAGAGCACCTCAGCGGCCGAGAAGGTCAAGTCCCCCGTGGCCTCGGTTATGGGCATGTTCTCCCCCAAGCACAAAGCGACGCAAAAGTCCGAGGACACCGATGAGAGCGGTGAATTCTTTTCCTACGACCAAGAGCTCCCGCAGCTGCAGTCTGAGCTGGAGACCAAGACGGAAGAGATCGAGACGCTGCGCGGTGAGATTGACGAGCTCAAGCAGGAGCTCTCCGTGGCCAAAGAGAATAGCGCCGGTCTGGTTGAGAATCTGGAGAAGGCGACGAGGGAGCTCAGCGAGGCGCGCGATGCCTCGGCGTCGCAGGATGCCCTGCAGACGCAGCTGGATGCCCGCAACAAGGAGATCGCCAGCCTGAATGAGCGCCTCGAGGCCTCGGAGTCGCAGTTGAAGGAGCTCGAGACGAAGCTGGGGACTGAGACGAGCGAACACTCTATCAAGCTGAAGGAGGTGGAGGCGTCGATGGCAACGTCTGACAAGCGCGCCTCCGAACTCGACGCAGAGCTGGCCAAGGCGTCCAGTGCAAAGGCAGTCTCCAAGAAACTCATCAACGACCTCAACGCCCAGATCGAGACCTTGAAGAAGGAGAAGAAGACGAGCCAGGACAGGATTGATGAACTGACCAAGTCTCTCGAGAGTCAGCCGATGGCCAAACCCGAGCCTACACTGCCGGCGGCCCAAACAGCGACAGCTGGAGGCTCGAAGAATAAGAAGAGCAAGAAGAAGAAGGGCAAGGGCGCGGCTGGGGCCGGAGCAACACAGGCGTCGGAAGAAGTCACGAGCGAGGCTCCCGAACCTTCCGCGGAGGCTTCCGGGAACGCCGCCCTGGAGGCCGAGATCGCCAAGCTCAAGGAGGAAGTGTCGGACAAGGATGCCCAGATCGATAAGCTGTCCAAGCAGCGCAAGACGGAGGAGGACCTCCGCGAGGAGATCGAGTCGCTGCGGGAGAACCTCATCGACGTCGGCCAGGAGCACGTCGAGGCCAAGGAGATGATCAAGACGCTCGAGGCCGAGAAGACGGAGCTCAAGGGCCAGATTGCCGAGCTGGAGAAGAAGATGAGCTCTTTCGCCTCTGACACCAAGGCCAACGGCAAGCTTAAGACTGAGATGGACGAGCTCCAGAAGGAGTACGATGATCTCAAGGCGAAGTCCGCGACGCTGCAGTCTGATCTCGGCGCGGCGCAGCAGCTTGCGCAGAACAGGTTCAAGGATCTGAGCGAGCTGCGCGAGGTGCTGCAGAAGGCGCAGCCTGAGCTCAAGAGCCTCCGTCAGGAGTCCGCGACGCTCAAGACGACCAAGGAGGAGCTGGCGGCCAAGACGAAGCAGCTCAAGGACCTGGAGAGGACGGAGAAGGATCTGCGGCGTGATCTGAGCAAGGCGCAGCAGCAGGCGTCGGAGCGGCAGTCTGAGACCGAGTCCCTGCAGGAGAAATTGGCGGCGGAGGTTGCGGCCAAGGCGAAACTAGAGGATGAGAGGCGCGTGGCGGGACGGGACCTCCGACGGTCTGAGGCGGAGAAAGCGGAGCTGGCGAGCAAGGCGGAGAATGCCGCCAAGGAGCTGACCAAGGTGCAAGAGGAGGTCAACAAGCTGCGGCCGCGCGTCAAGGCGCTGGAGGAGGAGGTCCACAAGCTGAAGCGCAGCCACGCGGCAGCACAGGAAGAGGTCGACTTCAAGACGCAGCAGTACACCAACGCGCAGGGCCTCCTGAGCAGCATGCGCGACCAGACGGCCGAGATGTCGGTGCAGCTCAAGGAGTCCAAGTCGCAGGCTGAGGCGCTGGAGGAGGAGCTTGCTGAGGTGCAGAGGCTGCTGCAGGAGCGCACACGTGAGGGGGAGACGATGAGGAGGTTGCTCGCTGATGTGGATGAGCGTGCGGATGGTAAGGTACGGGATATGCGTGCGCGGATGGAGGCTGCCATCGAGGAACGCGATCGCATCGAAGACGAGTCGAGCACGCTGGCCCGCCGAAAAGCCCGGGAGACGGAGGAGCTGCGGGGCAAGATCCGGGAGCTCGAGCGTGAGGTCAAGACGCTGAGCCGAGAGCGCGACGAGCTCGAGGAGCGCGAGAAGGACTGGCGGCGACGCAAGGAGGAGCTCGAGTCCGTGGAGGACAAGGCCGAGGCTGAGGCGGCGGACATGCGGTCGACGGTGTCGCAGCTTCGCTCGGCGCTGGATGCGTCAGAGGGACAGGTGCGTGATGCGGAGAGACAGCGCGCCGAGCTGAGGAAGTTGCTCGACGAGGCGCGGCAGCGGTACGAGCGCGCGCAGAGGGAGCTCAAGAGTGCTGCGCAGGCGCGGCTCGTGGCGCCAGGATCCAGTAGTAGGAGCTCCATGGATTCTACGCGCAGCGGCTTGTTGACTGCCAATGGTGGTGGTGGTGGTGGGACAGCGGCGCCTGGGGGAAGTGATTTGATGTACCTCAAGACTATCCTGCTGCAGTTTCTGGAGCAGAAGGATGGGAGGTTAAGGGCGCAGCTTGTGCCCGTGCTGGGCAAGTTGCTCAAGTTTGATAAGTGAGTTTCTCCGCCCCCTTTCCCCGGAGAGGATTATTGGGGTTTTTGTGCTAACGAGCGGACAGGGTGGATGAGCAGAAGTGGTTGAATGCGGTGCAGCATATTGATGTGCGGTAGGTACCTGAGGTAGACTGGGGAATGAGGATGAGGGATACGGTAGTACCTGGGGCGGTTGGGGGTTGGTGGTATGCGGACATTATTAGTTGTGCGCGCGGTGTCGATAGTATCGCGTAGACTTAGGCAACATGACGCCGTCATGGTTTGACCAAGGAGGCATCTCAGCACATGAGGCGAGCGTGTCAATGCTCTCGGGTATTGGAAGACAAAGCCTGGTACAAGTATCAGAAAAACCAGCTCTTATCAGAAAAAGCGCTAGTAAAATCCACAAGACCCAAGTTTGACACAGCCGTCAGGACGCAAATATCCAAAAAATGACCCCATATATATATATAATACCCGCTCTCGTAACCAACTTATACTCCAAGACACGACGCACCATATCCCTCAAGAAACTCCCAAATTCACCAGGTCAAACAATTGGTGGTTCTCGTCATAGTTTCAAGACGTAGTAGGCTTCGCCTGGACGATCAGGAGATCAGCCTTGATCTCAGCACCGATGAGGATACCCGCCGCATCGCCCAGGCAGTCGACTAGCTCATGGCTTGTGCGCATCGGGGCCTTTCCACCGCGGGAGAGCTTTCCAGCGGAGCCGTGGCGTCCGAGAACAACGAGGTTATTCCACGAGACATCGCCTGAGTCCACGCAGAGTGAACCACACGCAGACAAGACGAGCTCCTCGCTAGCGTCGTTGGTGGGTGTAAAGTGGAACTCGACGCGCGCAGCCACACCAGCGGGGAGCTTGGATGAGACACGACGGAGATACTCGCGGTCCTCGGACGAGGATGAGCCTTCATCCCCCATGATGTGGAAGATCGTGGCAGTAACCTCGCGCCTCTCGCAAAACTGCAGTACCAGCATGAGAGCCAGCTTATCATCTCTGCCGCCGAAGAAGGGGAAGATGATGCGCTGGGCCTTGTTCTTTACGGGCAGGGGTTGAATCTCGCGGTGGATGTCGCTGAAGGAGTAGGCTCGCTGCAGCTTGAGGCGCTCGGGGCTCTGTGGGGATGAGTACTGCCCGGGTGTGCTGCTCATGGGGTAAAAGATGGCAATGTTTAGATCTGGGGAGTTGAGGATGGAATTGGTGAAAGAGATGTACGAGGATGAGAGTTTGCTCTCGGAGTGGTGATGCTGCGGCTCGCCGAGGGATTCTGAGCCGCTCCAGGGGATAAGGAGGAGGTCGGAGGCGATGTCGGATGACTTGGTGAGCAGGGCCTCAGGGAAGCGTGTCTCTGGCATGGTTGCTACTTCGCCAGACACGGCGACCTTGAGGATCTGGCCTACCGTCCGCCAGGTGTTGACGACGGGATCGTTCTTGGTGTACTCGTCCACCTCGGACACGGTCATGACGGACGAGTCACGATCGCCGAGCTGGAGAAGACGGAGACCGTGGGCCCGGACGGGTCTGGATGGGGCTGGCTCGGAGGTGTTCTCGACAACGCCTTCCTGTTTGCCGTCGCCGGCAGATACTTGGTCGACAGGTTCCTTTCCAAACAATGACACCAGACCCAGCAAGCTGGGCATGTTGTCGAGCCTCAGATAGACGAGGAGCTGTCCGATCCGACTGTTGGCGGTGAGATCCTCCTCAGAGACGACACCGTCACCCGTAGGCGCATCGCTGTCCCAGGAGATCTCACCGCGCTTCCACGCGGCCAGCTTCTTCTGGTACCATGGTGGATACAAGAAGGTAACCAGGGGGGTTGTTGCAAAGGTTGTGAGCAGCGCCATGACGACGAAGATGGTGAAGGTCCGCGTGCTCAAGATCCTAGCTTGCAAACCAATATTCTGGCGGTTCGATTAGCATCTACCGGGTTTGAGATGGAGAAGGACGTGTTGTCTTACGAGCACAATCAACTCCACGAGGCCCTTGCAGCTCATGAGGGCACCGATGGTGAAGGACTCTCGCCACACAATACCGCTGAGCCGAGCAGCAAGGGTAGCGCCGATCACCTTACTGGAGAAGGCGGTTACAGTGACGGCAACGACATAAGCCCAGGTAATGCCGCTATCAAGAAGACCCAGATTGGTTTTGAGACCGGAGAGAGTGAAGTAAAGAGGCAGGAACAGCGCGCCAATAAGATCTTCCAGCTTCTCGGTGACCTTGATGGCAAAGCTCTTCTCACGGGGTACGATCAGGCCGGCCATGAAGCCTCCAAAGATTGCATGGACGCCGATGATGCCGGTGAAGAAGGCCGAGGTGAGGGCAATGAGGAGGATCAGGGCAATCATACTCTGTGAGGGCCCGTGGTCGAGGTTGCCGGTGCGCTGGAGGAGCCACTTTAAGGAAGGCTTGACGGCGTAGAGGAGGAAGAGGAGGTAGCCGAAGCAGGCCAGGAGGATGTATAACGAAGACAGGCCATTGCCGGCATTCGCGAGGGTGACGCAAAGCGCAAGGAGGATCCAACCTGTCCATGGTAAGCCACCGAAGGATTGTCTGAGAAGCTACACTGAATTACCGACCAATGACATCGTTGGCGACGCCGGCCGAGAGTGTGACGACACCAGCTGTTGTGCCGAGGAGATTCAGTTCCGTCAGGATTCTGCAAAGTACGGGGAAGGCCTACACCTGCCGGTTAGACTGGACACGACTTTTGAGCAGCAGCAGCGGCAACGGAACGAGACGGGACCGACCGTGATGGCAATAGCCACACCAATAAAGAGCAGATAGGTGCTGAACGCAATGGGAACAAGACCCGGGTCGTTTCGGAACTCATTGTACAGCCCCCAAGCCAGGGCGCACCCGAGACCGAACGGCAGGGCGAGACCGGCAAATGCCACCGAGGAGGCTATGCGCCAGTTGCTGACGAGGAAGCGGACGTCGGTCTCGAGGCCGATGAGGAAGAGGTAGAGGACGAGGCCCAGGTTGGCAACGAGGGTGAGGCCGGGGATGGATGCATCGGGGAAGATGGCGTCGCGGAAGCCGGGAATGCGGCCCATGACGGAGGGACCGAGGATGATTCCGCCGATGACCTCTGCGATGACACGGGGCTGGCGGATCTTGGAGAGGGGCCAGTGGAGGAGGTGGCACAGGATAATGATGAGGCCGGCCTGGAGAGTCGTCAGCTGTTATGCGAATACGCAAATACAGCAAAGGCACGGTTAAGAATTACCTGGATGATGAATAGGATGATGGGATCCTTGGGATTGTACTCGGTCGGGTTGGCGCCCTCGATGACCCCCGCCTGAGAGGGTGCTCGATTACCATCCTCGACGGCGTTTTCGGCCCTCGCCAGGACAGTTGCGAAAGTCGACATGGTAGCAGGCACCAAAGGTCTCAGCTCTGCGCCTTGGTCTGGCCTTTTTATCCTCGATGATCACGAGTGTTGCGTGAGGTATTGCCCCAAGGCTTGATGACCCGGTGGCCGTAGGAGTCGGTGGGATGACTCCGGAGGGCGAGGAGCGGCGGCGAGATGGAGGGAACGAGGCCTTTAAGGTTGGATGTCGGGTACTCGTATCTAGTCGGTAAGGCGAGGAGTTATGGTCTCGAGGAAACACACGAGAGACGTACAGCTTGTTGGCTGCTGACTATCACCCTCCCTCGCCTGGGGGAGGAGCGGTTCTTCCTGTTGCCAGGGGTTTGTATGAGAGAAGAGGATCATCCGACAGAGATTCTCAGACGGACATCCATTAGGGTCCAGATTGGAGGCGGCCTCCCACTCGGTGGTGGCGGGTGGAGGAGCATGGTGGTCGAGCTGACTGCAGGCGTCGATAATTCTCCGAACGGTGGGGTCGAATCGGGGCGGTGAAAGTGGGTGGGAGTTGGACAGATGTGTCTGGGGGTATTTTGCAGGAGCGACACCTGCTACTCCAAAGGAACCTCTCACCCTCTACAAGCTCAAGCTAGCCCCAGATAGCTCAAGGTCGGCCTGTCGAGGCTGGTCACGCCTTGCTGGGATCAGCGGTAGGGATGCCAACGTTTCAGCACTGCTTGCACACGTAAATTGAGCAGCGACCTAATAAGAGTGCTTGTGACCAAAGGCATGTGATATGATCCTCTGGAGGTCTGGCTGCATGGTGGACAGGATGCCGTGCAACGTGGCGATGTGCAATGTTGAGACAGTACCTATGGTCCGTACGAGTGCCTCGTGGGGATGATTTGTGATGGCGCAATCGTGTTCGAGACTCGTCCATTTCGATAGGCGGTAGTGGCGTACTCGTACAGAATCCTTCAGTTCTGGGCGGGGGACGGACGCCGGGGACTGCGTATCACGGTGTGCTGCCAACAGGGGAGAAATAGTTACGTGGTTAATCTTTATTTTGCACTCGCGGCGATGTCTTTTTCAGCTTACAAATGGAGGTTGAAATGCCTGCCTCCCGTCGTCTGATGTGTCGTTCCTTCCCATCGTCAATTGACAGCTGCAAAGTCAATGACATCACAGCTTGGCACCGGCAAACCCCGAGGCCAAAGGTGGTGCCAAGCAAAAGCGCGTTCTGAACTTCCCCCACCGAGATCCCTCTTCCCCCCACGCGCTTCCCCAAGTTTTCCAACGACCAAACGCAGGGTCCCAGGTCCAGGTCCATCATCACGGCAGTTCCACCTCAATCAGGCTCTCCACGCCCCTCCCGCCGCTCCAGATTTTGACAATCCTCAGCCCGGCTTTCCGCTCAATCAACTCCCGCCAGTCCGCCTCGGTGCGCTCCCTCGCGCTGAGGAGCGCCAGCATGGTCATGTCCAGCGCCGACGACTCCCACCACGCTCCCGTCGTGGGCACGACGTTCTCGTTGATGAGCAGCTTGCTGTAACCTGGCCGCATCGCCTCCTTGACACGCGCTAGGATGCTCTCGCACACGTCGTCGGGCCAGTCGTGCAGACAGCTGTGCATGTAGTACCCGCGGGCACCTGCGACACCGACACCATTATCATCAGTATCCAAAAAAGCTTGGCGGGTCTGGGAAGACTTACCCTTGACGGGCTGCTCCTTGTGGAAATCATACTCCATCGGCGTGATGGACGGGTCCAGCCCCTCGACACTCTGGATAACCGCCGGCAAATCTTGAAGAATCAACCTTCCAGGCGTGCTGGGGTGGTACCTGCGAAACTCCTCGAGGTCATGCCCAACGCTGCCGCCAATGTCGACGAGCAGGACCGAATCCGGACCCGTGTCGGCACCGCGCACCAGGCGCTCCTGTACGGGGAAGAACCCAGGAGCCATCCAGGGAAGCCGGCCCTGGCGGTACCCTCGCATGTGATTGTGGAAGTGCGGCAGGTACCCTTGCTCCTGCAGGAAGGTGAAGAAGTCCTTGTCCGTGTTGTACGCGTAGTGCACGGGCGTGTCCTGTGCGTTGCAGGGATTCTTCCACCCGCGCTTGCGGCTGAACTCGTGCAACTTGAGTTGAGCGGAGCCAGAGCTGGCGGGTCTATCCTTCGCCTCAGCGGCCCTGAACCGGCGTGTCCGTGGGGGTGGGAATGAGGAGACAACCATGACTTACAGCGAAATGTAGGCGTCCCCGATGATGTCGATGCTGAGAGACTTGGTGAAGTTGTTGGGCTGGTACTCGTCGGCGCCGGTCTCGGTGATGTATCCCATGGCACCAAGATGGCGCAGGAGGCGCCCTGAACGGGGTCAGCTTTTTGCGTCGAGCTTCACGAGTTGAACTTGATGAGGAAGAAGGGACCCCCCAAGTCTGCTCACCTAGAAGAACGGGGTCGACGCCGAGCTCCGAGGCCAGGTCGGCAACCTTTTGCGGCCTGTCACCGTTGCGGGCCATGAGCTTCCACAAGCCGCAGTCGACTCCCCAAGCAATGGCACCAGTGGCTCCCGTCTACAAGATGTCCCCGGAGTCAGTCAGCCAGGTCTCGCATGGCCAGAGAGCCGGCACCTACCTCTGCCCAGATATGCTTGATACTGGTCTCGCGGGGCGTCTCCAGCGCCAACATGAGGTCGCGCGCCTTGGTACTGAGGTCCTGGCGGAGCTCATGGTTGATCTCGTTACTGGCCGTCAAGTGCATGATGCCAGTGTTGAGCTGCTTGAGGAGACTCTGGACCGAGGCGAGGTCCTTGGGGTTCGTGGCCACCGAGATGTCGACCGGCTTGTCCTTGTGTGTGTTGTTGCCTCCATTCTGGCTGCTGCCATGGCCATTGGGCCCGTGGTGTACATGATCATCCTGAACGGCCCCGTTGCCGTCGCGGCGGTTGTCCAGCATATCGACTTGACGTGATGAGCTGCTATGGGGTATCGTTAACTTTGAACAGATTTACCACAATGTGTCGCGCGATACGATCGACCATCTATTTCCAAGGAGAGGCTTCAATGCAGCAGAAAACCACATGAAGAGGCTGGTCCGGTCATCCTGACAAAAGGCCCTCCCTCCGTGACGCAACATATTTGCCTTACCGGACGACGGACATGTGGCATATCATCTGGCTACCCCTCATCCCCATGGCCGTAACCATAACCGATGACGGGTCATCACGGAGGATGGAGGAAGCAACAGGTTGGGGACGAGTGGGCCGCAAACAGAAGCCTGAAGAGTGGCTAGGTATTTTGGCCAGCTGGCGCCCGGCAAAACCAACCTGACGTGTTGAGATGAGTAAGTCCATTGGCGGCGAAGATGACTTGACAGCATGGGCGTCAGTCTCTGATCGGCGGCCGAGGTGCCGTTCCCTTACTAAGACACTACGCAATTATACATGACCGTTCGGGGCTAACGTCGGGACATGTGTGCGCCTCCTCGTGGCCATCATGGATCTGTCCCCTCCCGCCAACACCCCCATCTGCAGAACTGGTTTCATGGCATGCGCGTGGCCAATTGGGATCAGGGTCGGGTGGCCACATTGCCGAGACACCTCGACGTCAATCGGGATCTGAAGACGTTGAAAAATGGCTCCAAGATGCGGTGCGACATGGCCCGAAGATGGGGGTCGAGGTCTCGACTTGCGGCGGCTCGCAGGATCCGAATCCCTGATCCTAGGCGCGTTCAATGACGAAAAAGCCAGACTCTTCAAGAGAATGGGTGATTGGCCGGGTGGGACCAGCTGTGTGGAACTGACATCCTTGGTTTCTAACGACCAGGGACGAGGTGAGAAAGAGAATGCAACCCTGCACCGCGCACGATACCATCGATACGTGCTAGGGTTGGTCTTTGGGATGGGAACGGATAATCGGATGCTGGTGCGGGTGGACAAGCTAGGTCGGTCTGGCGGAAGTGCCCAGCTGACCTTGACCGCCATGACAGACTGCGAATTCAGTACGAGTACGGTCTGTACTGCGAACGGTTGCCCATTCGCGGAAACGCAGGTACAGCAGCCACCCGCCAATTGGTCCCTCCTGGTGTCCCTGGTTGGGTCGGGTCTCTTACCCATTCGCGACTCCGCGCCGGCCGGGGGGGAGGGACCCATCCGCGGCCACCTACCGCCAACGTCCTGCATCGATATCACCATGTGGGGAGGCATGTTCGTCCCACTGGTAGGCGCACGATGATGAACTACACGTATGTACGGACGTCTCACGTACATGCATACGTAGTAGGGATAATGACACGCAGAGTTGGTCTGTGATCCCAATACATATTCCCAGCCACCATGCGACCGGGGGGGGTGGTTTCTCCGCACATGCAAAGTGGCTATCAAAAGTTGGCCATGGTCATACATACATAGCCGCCCAGGTCCGGCGCTTCCCTGCCTTGGATCGTATGTGAGTTCCCCTTGTCCCTCCGGACCCTCCCTAACCCTGTTGGCTGTTCCCGGCCGTGGGGCCTGATAGCTCAGCAGGTACTGTGGAGTCGTGCTCAAGATGGCTGGTGGATCCGGGGTGGAACCTCGTGGCACTTGTCATGGGGGGAATAGATTAACCATTAGTACTGCCTATATGTGGCGTGGAGCGCGACGGGGAGAGGACCGGACCTGGACCTGTATGTGCGGCCAACCGGGGATATCATGAGGGTCAGTCGATATCACCGTGGCCGGGGCACTACTCGTATACGACGGGCTTGCTGACCATTTCTGAATTGCCCACATTCCGGGTAATACGCCTAGAGAGAGCAGGGAGCAACAGTATCGACTAATTACTACCTATTTGACAGTTACAGGATTGCTGCATTGCCACGCCGTGCCAACTGCCGGCCTCGGGCCACCCATACGACGCAGGATGCATGCATACATCTGTAACAAACTGGAGTAGATATATACAACGGCTCGCAGGATATTACTACAGGCACTTCCATCGTTGAAGATATTCATCAAACGGGAAGCGCCGATAGTAGTACGAGTATAGCCCACGTCCAAGCTCCGAGACATACGAAGTACCTCTCCAGCCCGTGCACCGGGACCTATGCTGGGAAGAAGGATCGGCGGAGGAACCAGACATGAAACCACGGCCGATACATACCTTTGTATCCGTCCCGGAGGTATGTCGCGCGCCGCGATCTCCCCGGCAGCTCCCTCGGAGAGGAAGGTGAGCGGTGAAGGCAAAAATACTCAATATAGGTGTCGGGATTTCCTGAACAAGGCGCGACCCCGGTTCTCTCCCGCGAGGACCGGCCTCCCTCGGTCTCTCCCCTCCCCTCCCCCCCGGGGCCCGGCGGCCCCCACTCGCCCCCGCCGCCATACAATCTCTTTTAAGCTAGGTAATTCCTTGGTAACGCCGTATTCCGTTACTCTCCCCAGTGCCGTTCCGCGGGGAGCCCCTCTATAATATTGGATTTCCTTTTTCTTCCTTTTCAAGGGACTGAAGAGATTCTGGGCGTTTGCCGCCTTTAGTCTGCGGTGTCCTTGGGATCGTGGAAACCCCCCCGCTCCCCCCTTCCCCTCTATCGTGAACCCCTTTTCTTCGACCTCCCACTTCCTCCCCCCCTCCCGGATCTCGAAACATCACAAATGAACCAGACGATCAAAGTTTGTAAGAAAATACACACAAGAAGAGAAGAAGAAGAAGAAGAAGAAGAAGAAGAAGAAGAAGAAGAAGAAGAAGAAGAAGAAGAAGAAGCGCGAGCTCTCCGGGCCAGCCGCGCTCGATCATGTCGATGCCCGAAATCCCCCACCCGCCCAAGGGCACCCCGGAGTACGAGGAATGGGCGGCGCAGGACAAGGCCCCCTCCATCCTCATATCCTGCTGGATCATCATCGGCCTGGCCACCATCTTCGTCATCGGCCGCCTGGTCGTGCGCTTCCGCCTCTTCAGCAAGACCCGCGCCGACGACTACTGGTGCCTGGGCGGGCTGGTCGCCGCCTACGCGTCCGCCGCGTTCACGACGGTGGCCGTGGAATACGGCAACGGGAGGCACTTCAACCTGCTCACCCGCCACCAGCAGGAGAGCGTCGTCTTCTGGACGACGGTGGCCTTCTGCCCCAGCATCCTCACGTTTGGGCTGCCCAAGCTGGCCGTCATCTCGCTGCTGACGAGGTTGCTTAACCCGAGCAGGTGGCACTGGTGGTTCCTCTGGGGGATGGGCATCTTCTGCCTGCTCACGCTTTTCGCCACCATCGGGACCCTGCTGGGGCAGTGTCTGCCGCCCGAGTCGTTGCGGAACTTTGATATCAAGGGCGAGTGTGCGCCGAAGCATCATATTGTCAACTACAGTCTGTTTGCTGGAGGTGTGTGTACCCCTACTGTCTGACACTCGCCAGTGGGAGATGGGGGAAAAAAAAAAAAGAGAAAACAATAAGAACAAAGTCTGACCTGTACAGCACTCTCGGCGTTTGTCGACGTCTACCTCGCAGTGTACCCGGCCGTGGTGCTCTTCAAGCTGCAGATGAAGCTGCACAAGAAGCTCGCCCTCGTTGTCGCCCTGAGCATTGGATGCGTGTAAGTCCCTCCCCCATTACCACCACCACCCACTACCCGTCACACATACCGGTCAACAACCCTCACTCAAGTGAACCAACTCATGGCTGATTTGCGAAATACCACAGCTCCGGAGCCTTTGCCATCTACAAGACGACACGAATCCCCAATGGCCTCGCAAGCCCGGACTTTTCCTACGACAGCGCCGACCTCATCATCTGGACACTGTACGTCTTTTTCTTCGTCTCTTCCGCTTATTCATCTTTTTTTTTCCTCTTCCCTTAAACCCGTTTCACTGACAAACGCCATCAGCGTCGAAGGCTGCAGCATCATAATCGCCTGCACGATCCCCGTCCTCTCCCCGCTGATGGACATGGTCTTCAAGCGCAGAAACCCCTTCCGCAGCTCCCGCCGCAACCAATACTACGGCAACATGTCCTCGGGCGGCGTCAACGGCACCTTCGGAGGGACAGGCGCCCGCCGGACCAACGACCTCGAGACGGGAGGCAGCAGCAGCAACAACAGCCGGCCCCGCCGCATGCGCCACTTGGACGACGACAACCTCGACGACACCATGGTCGGCGGCGAGGAGTCGGATAGCCAGGAGCTCGTGATGCGGGACAAGACGAGCAAGGAGCGGCTGGCGGGCATGATGGATACGGATACCACTAGCGGTTGGGATGGTCGCGGCGGCGGCGGCGGCGGCGGCGTCGTGCCGTCGGTGCCGCCGGTGCCGCTTCACAGATCCAGGTCGACGAGAGCGTCGAGGGTCCCCGCGCGGAGGCCGCCGGAGGGGGCGATATTGAGGACGGATGAGGTTACGCTTACGTTTGATTCAGCGGAGTCACGGAGTCGGTGAGGTGGGCTGGGTTGGGTTGGGAGGTCTTTTGTGTGTTTATATTGTTGCTAGCCGAGGTTGCTTTTTTTTTTTCTTTTCTTTTTTTGGTCGCTTGAGCGTGGGAAAATACGGTACCCGCTACTATATCCCGTCGTACTTGTGTGCACCGTCTGCGTCTTCTCTCCGGTTCTTGCTATTCCGAAGACGACTCTTTTTGCATCAACACACTCCAGAGGCCGGTCAGGAGGTCTCGGTGCCGAGCCTGCAGGTATTTTCAGAGGCGGGGCGTCGAGAGGATCAACTATTTTATTATGACATGGACTATGCATGTGATTATTAACATTATCACACCAGCCTACTATTACTATTGATACTTGCTATTCTATCATACTACCAAGAGGCAGACAGGCATCCAGGCACGCCAAAGCAGACTAGACATATGGAAACTAACTAGCAAAGAGGAACATTTAGTAGGGGTGCCTTTCATTCTATCAGTTCCATATTAATTAACTACTCATATCCCAAATAATCATCCCATCACTTCTAGGGACTTTGACTTTTTGTTGAAATCCTCGTCTACTTACTTGTCAACACCATGCGAATAATACCCCCAGTTTCTATCACAGATTTACCTTATTGGGCCCCCCGTCCTTAAAACCCCATTATTCATCTCTGCAAACATAAATTACTCCCATGTCAATCCAACCGCCAGCCAAGCAAGCCTTCCCCCCAAGAAACCCATCACTTCCCTTCCAGACTTACACGCCACTGTGTGGCTGGTAAACCCCGCTCCCCACCCATCACCAGCCTCGAACCGCTTCCCCTTCCGGTAAACAGACCCCACACCCGCTGCCCTCCCTTCCTCCCCCCCCGCACACGCCCCCCCCCGCTCGGTCGCCGGTGCCTGTTCCGTAGGGCTGAAAGCGGGCCGCTGCCGCCGCTCCAGCATTGCAGCAGCGAGCACAGGAGCTAACCCTCGTTGCTCGCTTCGATCCAGGAACGTGAAACTGCAGGCGTAACGCACGATGCAGCAAGGGGGGGCGGGGGTTGGAGGGCGTCCTTTCGGATCGTGGCCCTGCTGAGTTATACCAGTAATCACATCAAATCCCATCTTTCGGCAATGATCTAGATGCGTGGTTGTCGTTGTTGCTGCCCACCATGTGTCATATTCAAACCGGCCTCTGCAGAAAACTACCTAATCCCGCCGCGTGACTTGGGGGTTGCGCCCGAAGCCCCTCCTCTCAAGGTGTAACTCGTGGAGTTGAGAAAAAAAATTACCCACGAGGATTCTCGAGGCAGCATGCATGACCTCCCAAAACAAATTCCATCCCAAGAATCAAATCGTCCAACCTCGTCTGTTCCCGTCCAATGTCGCCCAAGTCCCAATAATGCCGGCACCCTCGCAGAGGGTCGGTCACAGAAAAACAAAACGCCATACATGCAAATCCCCAGCCCCGTCCGCAGCGTCCGATGCCAAAACATTCTCATCAATCGGATGCAGAAAACGCCGACCCAGCCTCGAGGGGGAAAAGAAATGCAGCTAGAAGGAAATCCGGGTGGAGTGGAGTCATGTGTGCTAACAGGGATTCATCGCACTCCGGGTATCATAAAGAAGTCCCTGATGCTCTGGTGTATGATGTGTATGAAATGCAATCAATCGCTGGAATGCCCAGAATAATGCTGTGAGAGGGCGACATAGGGGGGAAAAAAAGATCATGACAAACGGCCGCGCCAACCCCAGAAAGCTGCGGCCCTTGGTAGGCAGCAATAATATGGCGCGTGCCAAAAAAAAAAAAAGTAATCATCAAGAAGGTGCAGAAAGCGCACAAGATGCGTCGTGTCGTATCCGTCATGAGAGCATGGTTTGTCGTTGTTCGTAGTAGCATCTCGCATCCCGCATCACAGGAATCGCTGCACCCAGTGGGCGTCGAGCCAGCCGACCTTTTCGAATGCGGTCCAAAGCTTGGATGCCTTGTTGACATCAATCTTGCAGGCCTGCTGTGCATCCGTCTTGCGGAATTCCTTGCCCGTGCGCAGACACTGCAGACGCCGCTCGAAGATGCGCCGCTTGCTGGTCAGGTACGTGGCGCAGTCCAGTCGCAGGTTGCTGGCGAGTGCCACCTCGTCGGGGTGCAGCAGCCTCACGTTTTGGTCGCCGCTGTTATCAAGCGGCTGGCCCTTCCACTCCACCTTGAGGCTGTTGGGCCGATTGGGAAGCGAGTGCAGAGGAGGGCAGTAGTCGGGAAGGGCGTTGAAGTCCTTGTCTTCGCGGTTGGGGGCCACTGCCCGGCGGGATGGTTCGGGCGTGGCGCTAGTACGCGAGGCTGATCGCTTGCTGGGGTTGGGATTGGCACTGGCGGCACCGGCACCGTTGGCGCGGATCGTGCGTGGGGCCGCGGATCCGGATGCCGGGCCACCCCGGGGCTTAGTGACCCGGTCGACACGCTGGGCCCGTGAAGGCTTCGCTGCAATGATACGCTTCGGCTTCGCAGGCATGATGGCGGGGTAACGGTTTGAATTTGCACGGCGCTCGCGGTCTGCCTCGACGAGGAGAGCGCGCTGCCTGATGAACCAACCCTTTGGGTTGGCCTCGAAGTGCTTCATAATGTTCGACTTGAATGACAAGGCCAAGTGGTATTGCTCGGGGGTCGGGGGCTCCAGGCTGCCAAAGCCATCGGTCGCTCGGGTTCGAAGGTGATCATTGACGATCTTTCGGTGCTCCTCGAGCTCGCTGGGCGCAAAGAGTGGCGGTTCCTGAGACGGGCTGAGGGTAGCGCTGTCGTCAGCCGGGTACAGCACCGGATCTCTGACATGCTGCGCTGGAGGAGTCGTCGATGGCTCTCTCGGGTGCGAGACAGGTTTCCTGTACGGGGAGACGGGGGGCGACATTGGCAGAGGCTGCTTGCTGGACGGGCCCGGGGCAGTGGCCGTGGCGTTGACACCCGTATGGCCGTCCTGGTGGAAGCTATCGAAAATTGGCTCTGGAGGGGACATGAGGCTAGTGATGTCCATCTTCTTTGCCACCTCCTGCGTCGCAGGTCCCGCTACTGCCGCCGCCGCGGTGGTTGTTGTGGCGGCTGTCATGGAGGCGTGCGCCGTGTTGGCTGGTGAGGAAGCTGTTTGCGATGCCATTGTGCTTGACGATCGGGCAATCGGGGAGGGAAACGAAGGGAGAGAGTTGGGTTTGAGGGAAAGCCCAGCAATTGAAGTAGTAGAAGTAGGTGGAGGCATAGCCTGTCTGTGCTGATGGTTGATGTCGAAGGGTGCCGATGGTTTGTCAGCCATTGTTGGGCACCAGGCAGTGACTGTCACTGACGTGGTGCACGCGGGTGGCGAGGATGGCGGTCGGATGTAAGTGGCTATCCAAGGCAGCTGTCGGGGGTTTCGGATTTAGAGTGGTGACTCGTCCACTGGTGGCGCGATCCAATTGGATGCAATTGAATTTCGCACTTTGTCGCAAATCCGCGATTTGCCAATCGACTTCTGGAACTAAGGGGGAATAGGTCCGGGAGATGCACGAGAAAGAAGGGGGGAGAAAGCAGGAGAATGGAGGTAAGGCCAGCGTAAGCAGGACCGAGCGAGAGGTGTGGCGAACCCTCACAAGATGATGACTTGAGCGTTTGATTGATGTGGGCCAATTGGCGAATTGAGGACTTGGTGAGCGGCCGTGCGATGTATGACGGCCACGGTTGATCTTGTAGCGGACAATGAATGGTCCGGTGGTTCAAAAGATTCCGGCAATTGTTGCAATTGTTGCAATTGTTGCAATTGTTGCAATTGTTGCGTAGTGCCAGTGAGACTGTCGTGAGGTGAAGTAGACGGGGGGTGTTGTTGGAGGAACAGAAATGCCGACCATGGAGGAAACGGGCGCGGGTTCCTTTTTGTTGTCGTGGACAGCAATGAAGGTTTCCGAGGCTTGGATTTAAAGTACAGAGGCCCACAACAAAGCGGTGATTTGAGTTAAACCTTTTGCGGCCTTTGCTGCTTTTTGTTGTCGCTTTGGTGGCCGGTGACTCTTTCACGCTGGCTGTGCCACGATGAATCCGGGGCTCTGACAGGTGGATGGATAAGGAGGGACGGGCCACGCCTCAGGACCGGGGTTGAGGGCAAGGGCAAGGGCTCACTCAGGCGGTGATACCTGATGAGGTGGAAGAGAGAGAATGTGTGCGCGGAAGAAAGGAAAGAGGAAGACTTGGTTCGCTGTCCTTCCGTTGCGCGGGCGCGAGTTCTTGAAATGTATCTGGTTTGAATGATGTGGCAGCCAGAGAGTTGTCGCTGCAGATATGTAGACGCAGGTGGGAAGCCCCCTCATCAAAGGCTCCAGTGGGCGCTCGACAGTGGTGGTTGGTCCACTTATTGATTGATCAGGCCCAACGCAATGGATGTTGGTTCTTGGGCGTTTGATAACGGGAAAACCAGAGCGAATCTTTTTCGTGAGCGCCGAGGATTGCGAAGCCAAAGTGTTGGTGACAATGGTGATTTGCGATGGGTATGCGCCTTTCTATGAATGCGAGCGCCCAGCGGTATGGATACGCAGGCGCCGGGCGGTTTATCAGCAGAGCAGGCAGCGGGGTGTGTGTGTGTGTATGGGTGTGTGTGCCGAGAGTGTGTGGATGGAGGTTTCCAGATTAGTGATGGAGGGTGTGGTGATGGTGGGTTGGGTGCTGGTGGACGTCGCGACAGGCAGATAGATAGTTTGGCGGGGCAGCAAAGTGGTTTTGCCTGACAGGCAGGCAGGCTAGGAGCACCGAGAACGATTGAAGCCGATGAACGCGGCAGCCTGGATGAGGCGGGGAGAGAGAAAAGTGAATTGGAAGAAAAGGGGAGAAAATGCGAAGTGCATCTGATGACGGAGGAGGTGAAATGCTGATTGTGCTGATTGTGCGCACTCCAGTCGTTCTTGCCTTTGGGATGGATGTGTGGCCGTCCTGACACTGGGCAGGAGCGCAGGAGCGCAGCGGAGAGGAAGGAGGGGCAGTAATGCCAGGGCAGACACTCCGCCAGCACCTGCCAGACTGCGAGAAGGGACGCCCTGTCTTATTAGGAACACACCCACCCTCTAGCCAGTCAGGTGGACGCGCACCAGGTCACGCACCCCCTATTAAGGCGGCCACTACGAACGAGTACCTGTAAGCTTGCGTACATACAACACCACGGTCAGAGACGGCGCCAAAAAAAGACAGGCGCCTCCCCCCAGAGCATGGCAGTGGCCCAGAAATGGTCCAATGTCATTTCACAGTCACACCAGCGCCATGTCTCATCCACCCCTCCTCCCCCCCTCCCCCTCCCTTGCGCCCACGAGCGCGACCACCAGATGATCCGACACTCTTGGTCATTGTCGCAAAGTGCAAGGGCTGTGCATTGTCGAGATGCGCATTTCTCTCCCATGGATTCGGCACTGACTTCCTTACCGTCGTGGAAGCTTCACGAAAATTAGACCCGGAAGAGAGAAGAGGCAGAAGAGACGCCACGTAGGTAGCTTGCGACGACTCACCCGGAACAACACGACAGATAATACTTATGTACGGACATGTGTCGCGAGACGGGGACAATGACGTGCCTCAGGGCTCCAATTGATGCGTATTAGTGGCTCAATTGGCCCCAGTGGCCACCGCATTGGTCGATGCGCATTCAGCCCTCAGCAGCACCAGCACCAGCACCAGCAGCGTGCAACACACCACCAGCCTCTCATTCACCAGGCGCAATGCGGTGCTGAGCCCTGGGTACCTGGCATAAGGCCCCTTGGGCCCTTTCATGCATCCATGCGATGCCTACTAGTCTACATTGCTCTGCTCTGTACGATCCCTGACGCATCTGCCTCGTCTTGCTGCCTTGCTGCGTTGCATTGGGCTGCGCCTGGGTCGCGGTATGCTGTTTGACGGGGTGGGTTGAGAGGTTGAGAGGCACGACGTCGACTTCAAGCTAAGTACCTGGTAACTGCCTACGATACCACTCGGGAACGGAGTGGTACCGTACGTCCACCGGGCGGGCAATTCGGTCCACATATGTTCTCCGGAGCCAAGAACTGTGGAGGTGGGCGCAAGGAGGGGGGGGAGGGGGACCAACGACACACACACCAAAGCAAGGCTGTCACTGACTGCGGCAGGGCACACTCGATTTACACGACCACCAACCCGGGCCCAATTCTGCACCTCGGCGCTTATAATGGCATCGCTGAATACCAGCCGTTTTCTTGTTGTTGGTCGACGACACGAAATCTAAATCCCTTAGAGTCCAGATGAAAAAAAACGAAATCTCTGTTGACCGGTGCGTTCGTTGGGAAGAGGAGGATGAGGGGGAGGCGGAGGAGGAGAAGAGGATGACAATAATCAGCTGAACTGCTGCTCCGGTGTCGTCGATGCCCGAAACGCCCAATTGGACCGGATGCGCCCAATCACGGGAAACGCAGCAGTCGCTCCCAAAGCGACAGTCGGCCCCTTTGCTCGGACCGCATTGTCCATTCACGACAAAAGGGTGAGCCCACCAGAGGACACCAGAGGGCACGAGAGAGGGTCGAACCGGCGTTGGCGCGGGTCGTTTTTGCTTCTGCTCCGTAAATTGTGGGAGGCCGTCATCCCCCCAATATGCTGCCGAGCACCGATTGTTGCTACTACTAATACGCACCCACCATACAAGTGCGCCGCCTACTTATGCAAGCAAGCGGAGAAATAAAGAGGGGAGACTGAGGGAGAGAGGCAAGAGAGAGTGTGCTTTCGGGGAGAGGAGGGAAATTTCCCGTAGAACCCGCGCGACGCGACAGCTCAGATGGCGCAGGCAGGCAAACACGATATCTATCTTACGAGTACTCGTACGTACGCGTACCTTCTCCGTACAGGCTGGTGGCTGCCATTGCGAGTCAATTGTGGCCACTCAAAAACCTCCAATCCCCCATTGGACGCCTCCCGTCTCCTCTCCTGACGCCTTCCATGGCGGCGCGACCCGCGTGACTCGTAAGCGGTCTTCTGCCTACGAACCAGCCTCTACACCAATGTCGAGCAGCAACAGCAGCAAGGCAACGCGACCCAAAAAGGAATTAAGGGAAGAAGAAGCACCACCAGATTCTCCCGCCAGCCAGTGGGCGGGTGTGTGGGACTGTGGGTCCCGGGCCCGGCTTCATGTGAGTCACAGGTCGCTGGTGTGGCTCACAAGGGGCCACACCAATGGGCCACTAAGCGCGAAGCACTCGTCCACACCATGCCTCTTTGGGGTGGTGGTGATGCGGGGGCGGGAATCACGGGTGGCTCCTTCCCCTCTCCAACCAGGGAACGGGCGTCTAATCGATAATGTTGGTCTCTTTGTCTCGCGGGTGCTTGATGATGACGGCGACTATGGGATTATGGGCGCAATGGGCGGGCGGTTGTTGTGAGTGTGAACTGGGAGATTATCAGCAGGGAACTGTCAGTTTCTGCGATGGAGCATGTCTGCTGAACCAATTCGATCGAGGTCACAATCTGTCTACACTAGCCGGACAGTTGCTCATCCGGACGGGAGTGGGGTGTCAGGCGGGGAGGTGTGGATCTAACAAGTGACAGACATGGTCAATGATTCCTAATCGCCCATCGCCCATCGCCCATCGCCCATCCTCCATCATCCTCACACATGCATATGCTATACGGAGTTTGGTATGTCCGCTCCGGTCCGAGGCATCTCTCTCAACACAGCCTCTTCTCTTCTCAGGATCCCCAAAAGTCCTCTAAAGACGTACAATATCATTACAGCAAGGTACCAGTTACATCCCCGGGTCAGCCGGAGCAGTCGTAATGCCTCCTTGCCGGCAACTATCTGGAAAGCCTTCTGCTAATGTGCTAAGACTCGTCGACTTGGAAGCCTTGGCCACCATCGGGCTGTGTCTGGGTACGGTATGAGTACTTACCTAGTATTGGTACTGTAGTCATGTTGCACCAAGAGGTGCCCTCCGCCTTTAAGGGGGGTGACACATCAATGGCCTTGCACTCCTATATCCGCGCGCACTCCCATTGTCGCATCCGCGTCAGTTTGCCCCGTTCTTGAGAAAGAGAGGGAGAGAAGGGGAGGTCAAACCGTCTGAGAGACAGAGCCAAGGCTGACCACATGACACACATGACGATGCTCATCTGCACCCACCACCACCATGATCCCCACGGAAGCCCGTGCGGCCCGCCGAGATTCCTGTTACACCACCACCACCACCACCACCACCACCACCACTACCACCTTTACCTCTTATCAGATGCGGCGGGCGGCGGGCATCGGGAGGCTGTTGAATGGCGAGAATGCGACATCGTGATGGCGGCAGATGACGAGGGCGCCCAGTCACTTGACGGCCCGTCGTCTGAGACAGGATGGGATGGGTGGGACGCTACTTCCCAGCTGGCGATGCGTATCCGGTGAATCAGTGATGGTTCATAGTAGGTAACTTCTTATTAGTTAGTAGGTACCTTTAGGGTGTTTATGCATAGCATACCTACCTGACGTACGGACGCTTATCGTTCCTCAACGGTCCGCATGTTCGAGGTACAGCTTATCGCTATCGAGAAGTACTACTAACAGACTGCGGCCATTTGTGCACCCCGCGATGGATTACCGCGGGGGGGGGGGGGCGGTACCCACNGGGGGGGGGGGGGTGCGGTACCCACCTGTATGTGGGCTTATCACCCCTCACTTCGCCTTATCACCCCACCTTCCTGGTCTGTGAACTGGAAGAGAGGATAGCACCTATACGGATACCTCTTGCCATTGATGAGAGGCAAGGATGTCCACCACGTCCTCCTCCTCCTCAACTTCATCCAAGTCAGAAGATTTCTGGCTCCATTGATGCCTTTGACCCCGCACGGGACCCGAACTTCCCTCTCTCCCCCCTCCTTCTTGCAGCAGCAACCGGTCTCGGGACGTAGGTGCTTGGAAAGGCCTCAACCGCAGCCAACCGAAGTCTTCCGCTCCCCTCTCAAAACACAGCCTGATTGAAACCCCCATCATTGGCGATGTCATCTTACCAGTGGCTAGCTCCGATTTAATGGCTTGCGTTAATTAGTAGTCTAACTCGCTCCTCAACCCCCTCTCTCCAATGGCTCGGGTGTGAGCTCGCGAAGCCCTCAGTCGGTGTGTAGACGTACGTGAAAAGGGGGGGATGCTCAGACGTTTTCGTCAGCCATGGTTTACCGACATCCATGACTACAAAGTCGATGTTGACTTCTGACTGAATTGGCCGGACTGCGTGCTCACACCTTTCCAATGGCACAATGCCATCATGTTCCCTCCTCGTCCCTGTTGGTCCATCTGTTCAACAACATCGAAACTCGCGCAACGCGCCGCGCCGCGATCTCCCGCTCCGGGGCCCCCCAATCCCCAACCCCGGTCCTAATTAAACTGCCAGTAACTTCTACCAAACTCTTCCACTTGCCTGCTTCTGCTTTCTTTAGTACTAGATTCAAGGGAGTAGGTGCAGTACTAGTGTGCTCGTAGGGTTCATCTAGTTTGGTTCTCTAACCTGCAAGTCGAGGGGGGGTGGGGAGGGATGGGGGTTAGGGCAGGCTGGGAAAAAAAAAAGGAAAGGGATAATGTGAAAGATTCCAAATTGACAGTTTACAAAAGACAAAAGTCAGTTACAACGTTTGAATTTCTGACCAAAACCCAAAAACAAAAAGAAAAACAAAAGGCATTGGGTTTGACGGGGACTTTGTTTAACCTTTTACTAGTAATTAGTTAGAGAACTCGAAGGACCACTACTAGTAGGTAGGAAGCGGTATTTGTTCCCCGGCGTTTACCTGTGTTCTTTTTCTTCCCCCTTTCCCTCTGGCAGTGGCTGTCATTTATTGAGGGCGAGGGCAGGTACGAGAGAGAAAGAAAATGTGGCCGAGATCGATCCGGTGCAACTTTGAGGCCATGCGAGAGCGAGTATTATGATTATTTTCTATTCAAATGCTGGAACTGGGTATACCAGTTTTATAGCATCGTTTGTTACGTAGACTCATGGTATCTCATCAGACAGATACATCTGCCCATCACCATGTCTTCCCTTCATCCTCGCGGCATACCTGCGTAGACGCCCAGGCCAGCAGGCATTTCATCCCATCCAACAATCATGAGCCATTCGTCCCGGAGTCACTGATTTCCATGGATTTCAAAAACCCAACCATCCTACCCACGCGGTGTCTACTAAGTAGACATAAGTATCCCAACACCTACACACACCCCTTCCATTCACGCATCCCACCTCCCTTCATCCCTTACGACGACGTGCAGTGGCCCGACATGCATAATGGTCGCCTTGTACCTAGGCAGCAACCAGCCCCAGCCCAAGGCAGACCGGTGACACGGACAGCAGGGACGGATGCCTGTTGTGCACCACCCGTGGAATTCGAAATTTGGTAATTCGTCATCGATGTCTCCGGAATTTTCGAGTTTGCCTGGCGCGCACACATTTTCCCCAGAGCAGACTCGTGATACCGCACTCGGCCCTCTGCTCAGAGTAGTCGTCGTGGAGCGTGTTGGGAACTTGCTGGGTTTCGGCCAGAGGGCGTCCTGCCGCTGTTGCCTAGTGCCTGTCTACTAGCCATGCGGAATGAGTGCAAAGCAGAAGAGCCATCTGCTTTCACCATTCTCGATGCGGACTTGGCCCTCCATGGAAGGTGTGCGAACCCCAGAGTGGAAGAGCGGCCTGACTCGCCTCTCCATTTGGTAAGAAGTCGTAATCCCATACTACAGGGCCAAACCCTCATGTAAAGTCATACACCATAAGACTCTCCCTCCCGTCCAGCGTCTCCTTGAGCACAATGACCATCTCATCATCAAACCCGACTTTATTCCTCCGGTAGTCCATGACAGTCGGGGACATGGACATGGCCCAAGCGGACGAAGCCACCCCGTGCTCGCCATGCTGCCGCGGGCGGACCTCGACACTACTACCTCCCATGCGGCCCTCGAGCTCCCACACGCGAATCTCGTCGCCGCGGGCGCTCACGCTGACGGCTTTTCCGCGGGTGGTGATCTCGGCATCGGATATCCCCGAGGTGTGGCCCCAGAGGCGGATGCCGGGGGAGATGGTCAGGGCGCTGGGCGTCGTGGTGCAGAGGTGCAGGAGGAGGGTGTTGTCGGGCAGTGTGGCGAGGAGGTACGGGTGACTGTAGCACAGGCGGATGGGGCCATCGGGGTGGTGGTGGTGGTGGTGGTCCCGAGCGGGGCACCCTGGTGATGATGGCGGCGATGAGCTGGGCGTGGAGGAGCCGGAGCCGCGGGTCGATGTCGGAATCGTGTGGGCGATGCGCGAGTCGATAATCTCGGGAAGAGCGTGGTTAGGCGAAGGGCGGATGTCGAGGTCCTGGATGCCGATGCACCAGCCACCCACTGTGTCGAGCGTGTATGCTATCGACGCCACGACGGACGACGATACACGGCGGACGGAGAGAGTCAGGGGCGGCCGGGTACTGTGCGACTTGAGCGAGCGGAGCATGCACGGCACGCGGACAGCATCATCCATTCCCTTGTCCGAGTCCACCCGCCGAGGCTGGTCAAGCGACCACAGGGATATAGACCCGCTCGTCGCCGCGGCCAGGAGATAGGGATGGCAATAAGCCACAGCCTCGAGCTCACCGTAAGGTCCCCGGTCGCGGTGGCAGATCTGGACCGGCTGCCGCTTGTCCAGGTCCATGCGCCAGACACCAAAGGTACCATCCTCAAACCCAACAGCCACGCCCAGCTCTCTGAGAGCCAGGCGCTCGTCGTCGACGGCAAGGCACGTCGGCCGCACATCGCCGCGGTCCCCGTCGAGGTCGAGGCCAGTCTGGACAAGCGGCGCGCGCGTACGCAGGTCCCAGACCAGCAGACCGGATGTCGCGTCGGCGGTGATGGCCAGGCCCTCGACGACCTTGACGAGCGTCTTGCCGAGGGACATGCGCTCCCGCGGGTGCAGCTGGACCTCGCCGACGTCGCAGCGGCCGCGGGCCCAATTGTGCAGCAGCTTGTATGATTTCTTCCAGTCGACGCAGCCTGTCGAGCGGTCTGTCGTCGGCTCTGGTCGGCTCGTACTCCATCGCCCTGCACCTGCACTGCCAAGGCCGGCACCGGCGGTCTTGCAGCCACTCTTCCTGAAGCCCGGTATCAGGTGGGCGCGCGGTAGTATGAAGCGGCGGTAGTAATGATGGCGCCACAGCTGGTGGTCGGAGGTGATACGGTGGAAAAGGCGGGAGACGGTGGATATTTCGAGGAGGGTGGTCTCGCCGAGGTAGGAGAGGATGCGGACGAGGAGCTCGGGGGGCAGAGTCGAGATGATGTCGCGCGAGGGCGGGCGGCTGGCGACGGTGTTATCTGGGGAAACGCGGATGCGCTTGTACCGGCGGCGACGACGGCGGTCATCATACCGCTCGGTATCGCCATCATCATCGTCGCCGCCACCGCCATCTTCGCGATGGGATAATCGTCTCTTGATCTGCATGGCGTGGCCTCGAGACTGCGGCTGCTGCTGCTGCTGCTGCTGTTGGCTGTGGTGACGTTTACGATGCTTGTCCGAAGCTGGGTCCCGGGTCGGGCTCGAGCTCGCGGTGGCGGTACTTGTCAACGGGTCGTGCTGCTCTGGTGGCATTACCAACACGGAGGGGTTGGTCCTCACGGTGATGCTGGGAGAGCACGAGGTACTATGGAAGCATTGGTACTTTAGCAGGGGCCCGGAAGGAGGCGGGGGGTTTGGGGGGGTTTCGGGGTTGTGCGTGGGCGAGGGCGAGGGAACAGGGTCAACAGAGAGAAAATGGGGTGACGGGGGAATGGTGAACGAGGTGGTTGGCAGGGAGGTGGTGGTTTGATGCAGATGATGCATCTGTTGATTACTATTCACATATTTCGCATATCCGGACAGAGGTACGGGCGTACCGTACCTGGTAGGTAGTAAGGCACAGCATTACCAGGTAGGTAGGTGGGCAGGTACGGACGCACTGTGCGAGTACAGGTACGGATACTTTTGTTGGCGACCGTTCTATCCTCCCCTCCTCCGCTCCTTCTTCTACCTTTTACCCTCCTGCCCCCTGCTCTCGCTGGCACCCCGTCGACCATAAAAAAAAAAAAAAATACAAAATCAATCACGTCACCCAATCTCGCAGTCCCACTCAGTTCCTTGACGAGGCCACTCTCGGCTCCTGCCGCATCTCGCGTCTCCTTGGCCTGAGGTGTTGGTCGTCGTCGTTGCTTTTCTTCTTCTTTTTCTTCTTTCGCGCCTGCTCCTCCGACTCCGACTCCTCCCCTGCTCACTCACCCAGCCATTTTCAGCAGTCCGAGGACAACGGCCAAACAATCTGCGGCCACACGGACTGCCCAATGACACGGTAATGAACAGAGATTATGGACGGAGTAAAGTTGCCGGCCGCAAGATTCCATCGGAAATCACTCCCCCCACCCCCCGGGCCCGGCTTTCCCATTGTCACCGTCGAAATGTCGACGGATTCTTTATTAGCTGCCTCACAGAATCACACTTCGTCGAGGCCGAGTCCTCGCTAGGCTGCAGGCGGAGTCCCCCCACAAGTTCCGCAACTGTTTCCTGTACGGAGCGCAGCAGTGCGGAGTACGTTGTCACGATCCAGAGGCCCGAGCTAGTACTAGTAGTACCCGACTCTAGGTAGGTACTAACGTTACCTGATACCTACGTACTTGCCTGACCTCGAGGTCAGGTACGAGTCGTAGCAGCATGAGACAAACTGGTTTCCCGCCGAAACTGAGACATACCAACGACGCATCACCCCCCTTGCATCACATGCCAGGAACGAGCAGCATCTTACGTACCGTAGACTATCAGACGTGAAAGTTTGATACTCGATTCCCACACTCAGAGGCTGCTCGGGATTCGGGAACCTGCACATCATAAAGAAACAAGCAATTATAGGTTTAAGGCCTCCGGTGCGACCAGACCGGGACCACTCTCTACCTACCCACCTACTCTACGCATACAACCCAGTCCTCGCAAGCACATCATCATACAGGCTCCCAACCCAACCCCCCGACGCCCCAGCCCTCGCCACGACCCCCAACCCGCCCACCGCCCACAGCGCCGCGAATCCCACCGCCGCCCCGTGCACGGCGAGCCACCTCCGCCGCCGCTGCCGCCGTGTCTTCCTATCCACCAGCACGGCCTCCTCGCCCGTGATGCCCTTGCGAGGCTGCAGCCAGCCCCGCGTCGAGGGCGCGAGGCCCAGCCACTTTGCGTTCCCCCAGATCATGTGTCCCGCGGCCGTGGCGATGAGTCCAACGTATGCTACCCTCGCGACCAGGGGGTGCCGCGCAAACCCGTGCGCGACGTAGGCAAGACCGATGTTCGAACTGTCCCCCTCCACGGCCAGCGGCAGCAGCCGGTTCACATAGACGTGCACCCCGTAAAACACCGTGAGCGCGTACCCGGCCGCGGAGATGTAGCTGATCCCCGGCCACGGCGAGAAGCGCGACCTGTCCCCCGGTATGGCACCGTAGCGCTTGACATTCTGCCTGCGGCGTAGTAGGCGCAGCGCGACGCCCGAGCCGACGTGTGCGGCGAAGGGGAGGATGACGAGAAGCGGTTCCGTGACGGCGGTCTGATAGATCTCGCGCGTCATGAGGAGGTATGTCTCTGAGGCGTCGACGGATCCGGTGGCGGCGGGGATGAGGGAGACGTTGGCGAGGTGGAGGGTCGTGAACGCGTTGATGGCGAAGCTGGAGTATTTTTGCAGGCGCGTTACTGTGACGGTGTAAGTGGGTGGGTGGGTTCGGTGGACTTGCAACAAGGGAAAAGCCTCCTCGAGAACTGCCATGGGGGCTGTTACGTACGGTAGAAGATGGCCCCGTGTCCCGAACCGCTCAGCCC
Organism: Hapsidospora chrysogenum ATCC 11550; assembly: GCA_000769265.1. NCBI lineage: Eukaryota > Fungi > Ascomycota > Sordariomycetes > Hypocreales > Bionectriaceae > Hapsidospora > Hapsidospora chrysogena. The sequence continues at coordinate 31,363 of JPKY01000091.1, forward strand.
AGGCGCAACCGTCGAACCAGGTTTGACAGTACTCGTGGTGCTGTTCTCCATATCCTCACTGAGCTCATCCCCGTCCTCAGGCGAGAGGTGCGGTTTGTCCATCTCCGCCGCGGGAGAGTCTATAGGCGCCGGATCCAGACGAACGAGGGAGATGGACGTAGCCTGAGAGTCACTCCTATGAAGTGATGACGACGCCGGCGGCGGCGCGTCGTTGTCGGCCATGTTGTCGGTAGGTCGCACTTGTCCGATGGGGGAGAAGGGAAAGGGGAAAAAAGGAATTGGGAAGTTGCCCGAAGGCCGAGGTCGCGTCGAATACGAAGAGGGGACGTGAGGGCACTGAGGGATGGACGGTGTTAATAGATGCACGAGGTGGGCTCCGCAGTGACGTTGGTGCTGGAGCGACCACGGGCAGCCACCTCAGCCACCCCGCAAGCCACCCTTTGACTTCAGTGGGCCCCACTATCTCAACCTCCAAACTCCCGAGCTTCAACTTTTGTAACCGTATTCCCATCCTCAACACCAAACAATCACCTTGACGGAACATCATCATCATCATCATCCACAATGCCTCCAGTAAGCCAGCCATCATCATAAAACTCCTCAACTGCCCCCCTCACGAATACCACTAACGCACCCAACAGCGCCACCACACCCTCCCCCCCGCACAAACCCCCGCCGCCCGAGAGGCCCAGCGCGCCTTCTACTGCTCCCTCTGCTCCAAGGGCTACAGCCGCATGAACGACTACGAGGCGCACCTCAGCTCCTACGACCACGCCCACAAGCAGCGCCTGCGCGACATGAAGGCCATGGTCCGCGACCCCGCCGCCTCGAGCCGTGCGCGGAAGGCCGAGGCCAAGGCCGACGGGCTGGTTAGCGTTAAGCTTGCTGGTGAGGAGAGGAGCGGTGGTGGCGGTGGAGGAGGGGGAGGATTTAAGAAGGGCGGGTTTAAGAAGAGTGGGTTCAAAAGTGCGTTTGCACCGGTGGAGGGGGCCCAGCAGACGGCTGTGGATGAGGGTTCGGGTGCCACCGCTACGGGCAAGACGACGGCGACGACGACGACTGCACCGGCAAGACCTTCCCTCCTGACCAGCCCCTCGCTGGCGGAGAGCGACACCGAGGATGAGGGCTACGAAGTCTACGACCCGAGATACCCCACCGACTGAAGAGTGCTTGCTTCTATTCAATAACGAAACGTCGGAGAACCCTTTCCCTCCGTCCTGGGTTTATATCGCGATATACATTCACACACGCAACATCACCCTCGTCTACGCCCCCGGCGGAGGCATCCACCGCGTCGCATCAAACTGCGAGAGATCCTCCTCCAGCAGCCCAAACATGTTGCGGCTCCCCGAGAACCAGTCCGCCATCTGCGCCGCCTGCCCCCCGCCGCCGTGCATGGGGTTCAGGCTTGTGTTGTTGCCGGTATTGGTGCTGGGCTGGCTCGCCTGCACCATTGTGGGGTCGTCGACCGGCATGAAGCCAAGTTGGCTGAGGTACATGTCGAATTCGTCGCCGATGGGCACCATGGTCTGGTCCTCCTGCTGCTGCGACTTGGCCTCGACATAGACCACAGCTACGTCCCGGTACACCTGGAAGACGCGGTACAGCTTCTCGATCGTCTCGGAGGCATCGCGCAGCGTCTCAATCGAGGCTACGAATTCTTCCAGTATGCGGAGATCATCACCTGACAGGGTCTCGACGACGTGGCAGAAGATGACAAAGAAGGGCGCAAAGGGCGTCAGCATCAGATTCCTAACGCCATCGTTTAGCCTGGCAATGCGGATGGGCGGCTGTGGTAAGCCGGGTCAGGAGTGGAACACTCACCAGTGGACATAGATGGATTTCACGTAGCTGCCTAAATGCAACGTGCTCATGCTCTCCTTGTGCGCTCTCATGGCCCTACGCGCCGAATCTAAGCATTCATCGCAGAACCGGCTGGGAGAACCCTCGGGTGCTGGGATGGCCCTGTAGACGAGTGTGAGGGTGGTGAGTAGCTGCACCTCATCCCCCTTGACGAACACCTCGATGAGGCTGGACGTGTTGGTGGACTTGAAGTAGGCTGATACCTCGTTTCGGACGACCATGGCTTCCGACTCGAGGCGGCGGCAGTCAACAGCCAGTTCCCGTGCGCGTCTGCTGAGTTCCCCGGGGTCCTCTCTCAGAGCAGAAGGGCTATACCTATTTTCCTGGGTGTCAGCCCGCGTCTCCGAACATGCAAGCTCGGCTTTGCCCAGATTCAAATCATAGGCGAGACTCACAACTCCTCGTATATCCGACCTTGGATCATGGCCGTCCGCAGCCAGTGCCTGGCCACGTCCGACTCCTCGAGAGGAAGGAACCCCGAAAAGTCGAATTCGCGCGGAATGCTGATGTCGCTGTCCTTGATGACCGGGGACCTCCCCAGGCGCAGGCCGAGGCCCCTGTCCCAGGTGTAAACCTGCCAGAAAAGAATGGTCTTGATCTTGCGAAGTTGTGGCTGGTCGGCATCGGCGCACTCGGCGCGATGGAAGCCGGCCGTCTGACAGAGCTGGGCAGCCGTAGTGTTGAGGTGCCACGCGACAGATGGGCGGCACATGTCAATGGCGTACTGGGCCTGACCGAGAAGCTGGTGAGTAGACGTTTCACCCATACGCAGATAAACAACAGCGGGGGATGCGGCTACTGACCCCTAATAGCAGCGCCTGGACCGTTTCCACCTTGGCTGACAGGAACAGCGGTAGATGAGCCAGGCAGGTCTCCAGATTGGCCTGCGCCAACACGGCGTAGGAGTGGTACTCGTCGCGCCTAGCCTCGTCATCACACAGAACCGCCTCCTCCATAAAAAGGTTGTACAGGCTCGTGTTAACAATGGCATAGGTAGCCTGGGAGAAATCCTCCGTGGGGAAGTAGACGAGTCGGCAGAGGCCGGACAAGTCGACGATGCCGCTCAATGTACAGGCGAACGAGAAGAGACTGGGGGGGCCGCCTGACGAGAGCATGTTAGTCTGGTGTGGCCTACTACTCCGAGTGGCTGGCCTGCACAAGACACTCACTCTTACGCTTCTTGAGCAAGCGGATAACCGCTTCCACTGGAGGCATGGGGAGGTCGGCCAGACCGCCTGGAGGAAGGGGCTTCTGGAGAGGAAACCGCGGGCCATGACTGACGGAACGATACTTGTGGACCTCGGCGAGCTGACGGAGGTTGGCCAGGGCGGACTCGATGCCCGGGTTTGCATCGCGAAGAGATGTGCGCTCGACGGCGTGCTCGAGGAACTCGCTGGCAAAGGTGGACTGGTTGGTGAAGCCCGAGTCACCACCAAACGCCGACTCTTCATCGCTCGAGTCGAAACCAACGGTGGACGAGCCGGTGGGGATCCCGCTGCTCCCCGTCCTTGGTGTGGAGGACTGCCGAGAAGTGTGGCCCTGGGTGGGTACGCCGGCCGAGATGTTCTTAAGGAGGGATTCTATGTTGCCGAGGCGGGCCTCGATCTGATCAATCTTTTTCTCGCTGCGAGTGGTCTCAGTGTTGGCCCGGATGGGAAGCGGTGCTCGACCTGTGGTGCAAGGATGTGTGGTGAGGGACGACATACTACTGGGACGAAATGAGGACGCGCTGCCGGGGCTCCTTAGGCCGCTGGCCAACACCAGTCGATGTGCATGGTCGTTTCGCAGTCCGGCAGTTGGAGCAGGGATAATCTTTGTCGCACCGGACCTGGGGGGAGGTTCGGAGCCGAAAGGCCGGTCATCAGCCATCAACTCTGATACTACTAGTGGTACACATCTCTCCAACAAGGTAGTTCCGCCTCCATGGACCTTCAACACTCACCTTGCGCATTCGGCATTGGTCACACTAATGTTCACGGCATTAGCCTCTTCCTAACCATGACTTCTTGGCATGAATAGTGTTGCAGGTCAAAGCATGTCTGGGTAGTGGTCACATTGCACCGGGGGTCGCCTTTAGATGCTACGTACTGCTCTCCTATTCGGGTCTTCGGGGCCCGCGGGTGCGTGGCCCGCGGGTGCATGGCCCACGTCGAAGCCGTGCGGAAGGCTCTGCATCTGCAACCCAGTGCAGCCTAAGAGCCACTTCAACGGGACTTTGGTGGGCTGGATCGACGGTGCGTCTACCGGTAGTCGTCGAGATGGCGAATGATGGCTAGTTATTGGCCTGTCCTGAGATGACACCGTCGAGTCCGAGATCTCGGGAATCACGGAGATGGAACCACTATGTTGGAGGAAGACAGGTCCTGAGTCGTCTAGCACAAGAGCTGATGTGACATATGGAACAGCGCAACGTAAGGCTGGTCATACAGAAGCTTTTAACCAAGCTGTCAGCATCAATGGCTGTTGTACCTGACTGAGTGACCGGCTAACGGAGCACAGGGTCCCGACGACAAAGATCTGTACGCGTAGTGGGCAGACAAGCGGTCCCGAGGTTCCTTACCAGAGCGCGTAGTCACGAATTCACCGACCTGGCGTCAGATGCGAGGCGAGGCGACGTGCCTTGAAGAGCGTGATGCGGACCAAACGGATGGTGGTTGGTACGGGGTAACGGGGAGCAAGTGTTCGTGAACGGGAAGCAACAGAGCGGAGCTGGAATTTGGGATGAGGTCAGAACTCGAAAACTCTTCAGCCCTGCAGGAAAGTGCCAGTCGAATTCGATTCGGCGGTACCAGGTAAGGTAAGTAGGTACGAATCGATGGGAGTACTCGTATTCTGGTCAGGTACGGGTACCGTACCTACGGAAAGAACGTCCAAGTACACGCGGCGCATTCGGGTCCCGCGGGTTCCGAAAACGACAGGAGCGAATGTCGTCGTTTTCCCAATGCGGACCCTGGCTTGCTGAGTCAAATCCTGGGTAGGGCAGGAGCAACCAAGCATGTGGAACCAGCCGGATAGGTACACGTACATCCGCCGTAATCGCTACGCCTGTGCTGGGATTGTAGAGCCACTCGACTTTAATTTTGTGTAATTGCCCCGCCATCTTGTGTGCGAGTATTACACGATATTAATGTCTGCCCACTGTATATGATACGTTGTGCCTTCCAGTCCAGGTTGATTACACGTACGCGTCCTCGTCCTGACTCCTCGTACAGACTATTCACTACTAAAACCCCGGCAGACGGCGGGTCCTTGGTTTAAATACTCGTACGACTAGCGCCCCCATCCAGCTCCGATTTTCTTCTTATCTCTCTCTTAAATATTGGAGCGAGCCTATTGTCCATTGTGTGGTGGAGATGTCCCTCCAATCCTATCTGCTGTGGCATCCCATCACAGGGACACCATGACCGACATGAAGGAACTTGAATCGGCGTCACCAGCCGTGGGCCCTGCGGGGTCTGAGCCTGGTTCTGGTGCTGAGCCCCAGGGCTCGTCATCTTCCAAGAGTTCCGGACAGCACCATGGCCCTAGTAGAGGGTCAGCGGTATTGGGCATGGGGCAGGAGACCGACGCAGTCGAGCAGAAGGACGAGGAGGGGAAGAAGGAGAAGAAGAAGAAGGGCGGCGACTCGAGCTTCACCTTCTTTTTAGTACGTACCCTCTTCTCATTGACGAACAGCTTTTGCATGAGCTAATTCTCTCAGCGAGTCTTCACCTACAACGACACAAAGGGATGGCTCCTCAACTTCATCGCCTTCGTCTGCATGATCATATCCGGCACCGTGCTCCCTCTGATGGACCTCGTCTTTGGAAAGTTCGTCAACGTCTTCAATGACTTTGTCATCGGTGAACTGTCCCCAGCCGGGTACAGATCCAAGGTTGGGGAGTTCAGGTATGCGATTCCCGACTCCGGTCGTTCCCCCAAAGGAATTACGATGTCTAAGCTTGAACAGCCTCTACTTTGTCTACCTCTTCCTCGGAAAGTTTGTCCTTGATTACGCCTGGACCGTGAGTTTTCTACCTCTGGGGATCTATGGATGTGCCCTTATCTAATAAGCCCCAGGTCCTAGTCAACTTGACCGCAATCCGCACCACCAAGGAGCTGCGCATCGACTTTGTCCGTCAGCTCCTGCGCCAGGAGGTCTCCTTTTTCGACTCTCCCTCCTCGTCTGTGTCGGGCCAAGTGACTACCAACGGCAACCTCATCAACAATGGCATCTCTGAAAAGCTCGGCCTCACCATTCAAGCCATTTCGAGTTTTTTTGCCGCCTTTGTGGTGGCCTTTGCCGTCCAGTGGAAACTGACCTTGATTGTTATTTCAATTGTCCCCGTCAACCTTGTTGTCACCATTATTTGTGTCATTTTGGACACTGCTTATGAGTACCAGATGTTTGAGATTTACGGGAGATCCGGGTCGCTGGCTGAAGAGGCCTTCTCAACCATCCGTACAGCCCACGCCTTCTGGGCGTTCCCCAAGCTCTCTCGCCGGTTCGAGAACATCCTCGAGGATGCGGCCAAGATCGGGGCAAAGAAATCGCTCATCTACGCCATTCTCTTTCCTATTGAATTCTTCTGCATATTTGCAGGCTACGGCCTGGCCTTCTGGCAGGGAATCAGGATGTACTCGGAGGGCGAGATCAAAGATCCCGGGACCGTCGTTACGTGAGTAGATTCCTACCCTGTGCGATATGCACACTCGAAGCATGTGCCTTCAGCTGACACTATGACCCTCGTCAGTGTCATCTTCGCTGTGCTCGTCGCCGCCCAGGCTCTCACCCAAATTGCGCCGCAGACCATTGCCATCTCCAAGGCCACTGCCGCTGCATCGGACATCTTTGGCATCATCGACCGCAAGTCTCAGATTGACTCGCTGTCCGCCGGGGGTGAAATTCTTGAGGACTTTAAGGGAGACATCAAATTCAGCGGCGTACGCTTCGCGTATCCCACAAGGCCGGATGTGCCTGTGCTCCGCTGCCTCGATCTCGATGTCCCCGCTGACAAGACGACGGCCCTGGTCGGAGCAAGCGGTTCTGGAAAGAGCACCATTTTTGGCTTGCTGGAGAGGTGGTATTTGCCGACGGAGGGAAGCATCACCTTGGATGGCCTACCGATAGAGGGGTTCAACTTGCAGTGGCTGAGGACTAGTATCAGGTTGGTCCAGCAGGTACGTCTCGCGATCCGTTGAATGCCCGAAGAGAGGCTTACGGCAATAGGAACCTACCCTCTTTAGCGGAAGCATCTACCAAAATGTCGTGGATGGCCTTGCGGGAACGGGAATGGCCAGTCTCCCAGAAGAGGAGAAGCGAAGGCTAGTCACGGAGGCATGCCAAGCGGCGTTCGCTCACGACTTTATCGAGGACCTGCCTCAAAGTTACGACACCATCATTGGCGAACGCGGCGCGTCGCTCTCCGGTGGCCAGAAGCAACGTATCGTCATCGCTCGCAGCATCATCTCCAATCCCAAAGTTCTGCTCCTTGATGAGGCGACCTCGGCTCTCGATCCCAAGGCCGAGAAGATTGTCCAGCAAGCCCTCAATAATGTCGCCAAGGGAAGAACAATGATCATCATTGCCCATCGTCTGTCTAGCATCCGAGGCGCCGACAACATTGTTGTCATGTCCAAGGGCGGGACGATCGAGAATGGTACCCACGACGAGCTGATCGCCCACAATGGCGCTTATGCGAGTCTCGTCAGGGCGCAGGACCTAGGGCACGGCTCGATCGAGGCTAATTATGGTGAAGAGAAGGAGGACGGTGAGGTCCAAGACCTCGACAATCACATAGCCAATGTCTCGACGGCCGCCAGCGCCGTTTCGGGTATCGCACCAGCCGACGACGACGAAGGGTATAGTTTGGCAACGGGTCTGTGGTACGTGCTCAAGGAACAGCCTGACCTTTGGGTGCCTCTCACTGTCACCTTTATCTGTGGCGCCGCCGGAGGTACGTCCATTTCGAGGATTTACTGCTACTAATACTGGAGTCTTGTACTGACAGCCCCCAGGTGCGACCTATCCGGCCCTCGCCGTCCTCTTCTCCAACACTATGGAGGGCTTCGAGCGGATGGATGTGGGCAAGGTCAACTTTTTTGCACTCATGTTCTTTGTCGTGGCATGTGGTAATCTGGTCGTCTACGCCATCGCCGGTTGGCTCGCCAATGCCATCGCCCAGCACATCATGAAATTCTACCGAGCCGAGCTCTTCAGGAATACGCTCCGGCAGGACATGGTTTTCTTCGATCAGCCCGAGCACAGCACCGGTTCCCTCGTCTCGCGGCTGTCAGCAGAGCCGACGAACTTGCAGGAGCTGATATCCATGAACTTGGCCCTCATGCTTGTGAACATTGTCAATCTCGTCTCCAGCTCTATCCTTGCCATTGCGTATGGCTGGAAGCTGGGATTGGTACTGACCTTTGGCGCTATGCCTGCCCTTGTCGGCTCCGGGTACGTGCGTATCAGGCTCGAATTCAAGTTTGAGGACGATACTGCAGCTCGGTTTGCCAGCAGCAGTGGCCTGGCGAGTGAGGCGGTGATGGCGATTCGCACGGTGTCATCGTTGGCTCTCGAGCGCGCCGTTGTGGAACGGTACCGTGCTGCGTTGGAGGGGATAGCGCGGAGTGCCATCGGAAGTCTCGGCTGGAAGATGCTATTCTACGCTCTGAGTCAATCGGTATCTTTCCTTGCCATGGGCTTGGGATTTTGGTATGTTCTCTGACAATGACGAGATGGGGTTGAGGCTGACAACACGATAGGTACGGAGGTCGCCTCGTCTCGACGGGCGAGTATACTACTGGCCAGTTTTACACCGTCTTCGTGGCCGCCATCTTCTCGGGGCAGTCTTCCGCCATGTTCTTCCAGTACACGACCAGCATCACCAAGGCCAGGACCTCGATGAACTACATCTTTGCCTTGAGACGTAAGCGTGAGCTCAACGATACAGACGACTCTGGCGGCGACGGGAGCAATGAGGAGACACTGTCCGAGAAAGGCACTGCGGTAGAGATTGAGGACATTGGTTTCGCCTACCCGCTTCGGCCCAGGCTACACGTCCTGCGCGGCATCAATGTGGGTATAGCCTCTGGAAAGATGATTGCCTTTGTCGGGGCCTCTGGATGCGGGAAGTCGACCATGATCGCCCTCCTTGAGCGATTCTATGATCCGACCACAGGGCAAATCCGTACAGACGGTCAGGGCATCGAGACGCGCAACAGACGCCTGCACCGGCGTGACATCGCACTCGTTCAACAGGAACCCGTCCTATACCAGGGCTCGATCCGGGAGAACATTGCACTGGGCGTCGAGGAAGAGGAGCCCGGCGACGAGGCCATCGCCGACGCATGCCGTCAAGCCAATGTGTGGGATTTCATCGCCTCCCTCCCCGAAGGGCTGGGCACACCTTGCGGGAACCAAGGCCTGTCCCTATCCGGCGGCCAGCGCCAGCGTATCGCCATCGCCCGGGCCCTGATCCGCCATCCGCGCCTCCTGCTCCTCGACGAGGCCACCAGTGCTCTCGACACGGAGTCGGAGAAGGTGGTCAAGGAGGCGCTGGACCGAGCAGCGGCAGGACGGACAACGGTGGCTGTGGCTCACCGGCTGAGCACGATCCGGGACGCGGACCTTATTGTCGTCTTTGAAAGGGGCCGCGTGGCGGAGAGGGGCACGCACGAGGAGTTGATTGCTATGAGGGGCATGTATTATGAGATGGTGCTGGGGCAGTCGCTCGATAGGGAGGCAGCGTAGGTCAACGTGTCGTCCGTCTTCGGTTGTAGGATCTGTGTGCGTTTGTGTGGGCGTCGGTCTTCTTTTTGTATGTAGCATGAGGCGACATCACTTGTTTCAGTGTAGGCGTCATCGGTGGCATATTCCCGGTATGGGATTTTGTATTTCTATAGTCAGGCCATGAAAGCGATGGGCCTTGCCCATGCCCATTGATCCATCACATCTATCGTTTTCAACCCGCCCCCCCCCCTTTTTTTTTTCCCGTTTCGTTTTATGTTACCCTACCCCTGATCTAAGCCAGGGTCTTGACATCGCCGTCCTTCAGCTTGCCAGCGTCCACCAGACGCTTCACCTCACCGCTCCAGACACCCTTGATCTCATCGGCCACCTTGAGGCCGTTGAGCTTGCCAGCCAGGGAAGCAATCTCATCGGGATCAATCTTGCCCTGGATCAGCTCAACATCGCCGAGGACAGCGTCGATCTGCGCGGGAGACGCATCACCGTCGCCGGCGAAGTAGTTGGCATCCTTGACGGAGCCCTTGAGGACACGCTTGTTCTTCTTGACGGCATTCTTGGCGGCCTCCTTGGCCTTCTTGGTAGCCTCGCGGTCGAGCTTGGCCTTCTCCTCGGCCTCCTGCTTGGCCCTCTCCTCGGCCTCGCGCTTGGCCTTGGCGTCCTCGGCGGCCTTCTTCTCGGCGGCCTCGCGCTCGAGCTTCTTTTTGTTCTTGGCGGCGTTGGCCTCCTGGCGGAAACGCTTGATGCGCTCGTCGCCGGCCGAGGCGTCGTCGAGGAGCTTGCGGAGACGGGCGTTGTCCTCGGCCTTCTTCTTGCGGCGGGCGTTGGCGTTCTTGCGCTCGACGTGGCGCTTCTGGTCGCGGTTCTCGTTGTCGTCGGGGACGTCCTCGTCGAGGTACTCAAAGGTGCGCCAGCTGTCAAAGTTGTACCAGAAGTTGTAAAAGTCCTCGACGTGCTCGCGCGACGAGTCGGCGTCGCCAAAGGTGGGGACCGGGTGGTTCTTGGAGAAGCGCGCCTCGGACTTGAAGACGCGGCTCCACAGCTTGTAAAAGTTGCCGCTCTTGAGCTCCTTCTTGGTCGGCGGGTCCACGTCGGCTTCCTCGTCGACCGAGTCGTACTGCCGGCGCTTGACGGGGTCGAGGAGCACCTCGGTGGCCTTCTGGATGCACTTGAAGAACTGGTCGTCCTCGGTGGCACCGGAAGCGGCCTTCTTGTCGGGGTGATGCTTGAGGACCTTCTTGCGGTGCGCCTTCTTGATCTGATCCTCGGTGGCGCGCCAGCGGTACCTGCTCAGCCCGAGCACCTTGTAGTGATCCTGGGTCTTCCAGTCCTTGGCCTCGCGCTGGAGCATCATCGGGTCCTCGGGCTCGCTCTCCTCGCCGTCCGAGACATCCTCGACCTTGTGGGCCTTCTCCTGCGCCTGGATGCGGTCGTCCTCGGAGAAGGTGCGCTTGTGGCGGGCGCGGCGGGCGTGCGCGAGGAAGTGAGGGCCCACGGGCTCGAGGCTCCGCTCCGACGCGGCGGAGAGGCGGCCTTGGCCCGAGGGCTTGAAGTCCTTCTCGGCGGTCCAGCCCGAGGGGAGGAGGGGGAGGGGCAGCGTGACGGTTGCGACGGAGCCCATTGTTGTGGGTTGGTGTGGTGTTGGGAGGTGAAGGGTGGTGATGGTGGGGGTTGACGGGCGGCGGGTTGCAACTTTTTTTTTTTTCCTTTCCGCTGTCCACCTGCAGTTGGGAGCTTCTGTCAGTCACGTGTAGATTGGGAAATTGATTGGCAGCTGCCTACCCTATACCCAGATTCCCTCAAACTCCCCACTTACACGACGGACAGTTGGTACGATGCCCGCCCTGCTTGTTGCTGAAGAAAGGGAAATCAAAAGGAGATTTATTTCTCAACTGCATGAGACTACATCATTTCCTCATAAAGGCTTCCTAGGAGGATACTTTCCGGAAACGTGTTGTATTAAACGAGTGGACACTTGGCTACCATGTATGCATGCACCCTTTGAGCTGGCCAGCAAGGGGTACATTTCTTTCGTTCGAACTATAATTCCAGTCTTGTCCTCCTCGATCGTGATCCCTGCTGAGAAACGCCGCTGAGGTCGTGGTGCCAGTCCCATCCATCCTCCGCACGTAAGCCGTGTCCTCCGACGCAGCCCCAGCTAGGAGAGGAACCAGACTCCAGAGCCCTAGGAGCTCTCAAGACAGGAAAGAGTACAGCAGACTCTTCTTTAAGAAGTGCAGCAGGCGCAGTAGCCGTTGACGACGCAGCACTGGGGGAAGCCGTCGTCGCAGCAGCCAAAGGCGCTGCAGGGGCTGCTGCAGACCCAGCAGGCTGCATTATACATGGGATCAGTACAGCTGATGGTGGTAGACGGTGGGGAGGAAGGGCTTACCGTCGGCTTGGACGTCGCCCTTGTGGCCCTCGACGTGGTCAACCTCGGAGGCGTCGAGGATCTCTGTTGACGGGTGGTGTTAGTTGGCTTGCGTGGAAGAGTGATGGGAGGGAATCCACGGGGATCTCTTACCCTTGACGCTAGAGTGCTGAGCTTGGGCGGCGTACCCGACAGCTTGGAAGTCGTTAGTACGTATATTTATTCTTCTATTCCCCTTGTAAAGTATTGTCTCTGAGTGCTTACCGAAGAGCATGCCGAGCTGAGCAAGTGTAGCGAGACGCATGATGGCGGGTTATAGGGTGGGGAGTGAGCTTGAGTGGTTGATATATCTGTCTTGGAATAAGAGTTGGATGGGATGAGCGGTTGGCCAGCCAAGAAAGGGGAGTGTCCAGAGGGGAAGAAGCCCGCCTCTTTATACTTCTGAGTCTTGCTCCTGAACTGCACATTACGAGTCCACGGGCGGCCGCAGCCGTCAGGCAGAGTCGAATGGGTTCGGAAGTCGGACCCAGGGCCCTCGGGGAGGGCAGCCAATAATACGAATAGCACATCGTCCCCTGACAGCGCAGAGGGGCACATCAAAGTTGCTCCGGTCTCACGGCTACATGTCTGTCGGGTCTGAACCCTGTCTGTTCCCATCCATCCCATCTCTTCTCAGCCGCTTCTTCGTATTTTCCGCGGATGACTGCCGGACCTGAACTGAGGTATGGAGGAGTGCGAACAGGCTGAATGCTTGCCAGAGGAGTTTCCTTTCGTGTTGTCTAATGGTGTGTAAGACATTTCAGACGAGGTCATTGGCGGATGCTCTCATTGATGGGTTGAGTACAGCAAATTGCGTAGCCGGTTGGTGAAACTGCAACCCCTGAGTTGGATCTGCGCAGTCGTTTACGCAGAATAACTCATACGGTAAAGAAGAGTTACTTAGCAATAGTAACTACGTGACTTTCACTCCCAAGTCCTGCACACCCTACATGTTCATGTTATTCATCCTCAGGCTGGTCTGGTCACCAAGGCGGAGTGGCATTCGCCTGCTGCTGTCTAAGCCCGTCACCGCCATATGCTATCCATAGGCATCACTTCGCAGCGAAAAGAAGTGTACTACGTACGTACGGGAGGACACACGCCCACATCCCTCGAGACCCTGTCGTTCCCACATCGCTGCATTTCAGCCTTATGACCGCCGATCATAGCAGATACAAGCAAGACGATCCCAGCGGGGTAATTAACTGTCGGCTCAGTCGACCCGAAGCTGACGGAGAATTCCTGCGGCCTGCCGGCAGTTGTCACTCCTATATTTAGCAGAGACCAGCACCCCCCCCCCCCTTTCAACTGGCGAATAGAATGAGGAGGGTACACCGGTCCCGCAGGGGAAGGATCGGCAGTTGTCTCTGTTTACGTACGTACAACACATGTCGACGGTAAGGTCACATCTAGCTCCGTACTTATATACCATGTTATGTACTCGTATGAGGTCGTCCGGTAGACCTCATCGTGTGGTACCACGACAGCCTTGCGGTTCAGCTCATATGCATGGCTGTCGATCAGTCGGCCGATAACCCGACGAACGCGATGGAGGTGCCGGTGCCATTGAGACATCAACGCGAATAGGCACTGTAGGTAGCATTGCGGCCTGACACAGCATTGGTCTGGACCAGTCATTTCGATGTATTCTGCGTTGGTGTAGGCTAGATAGAGACAGAGGTTCTCTTGTAGCGTAGCGAGAGAGCGAGGGACGGACGGATTACGCCCGGTGGGATGGTGTAAGTCACGTCCCAGGCCGACGAACCGACGTATCATCGGGGAGTTGCCTGTAGATGGATCATGTCAGTTGATAGGGGGTAATACTTCATGTAATTAGTTGTTTACCAGCACACGGGTGTCTACCAGTGCACGGTACTGGTATGTCAGACGGAACCCCGACGCCGGGCGATTGTCGGTGTGCTCGTGTATGTATCTGGAACAACGCATCTCTCAACCACCAGGTAGGGAGGGAGAGGGACTAAAGGCCGGGAAGGCGAGGGGCTGTCGAGTCCGTGGAAGAGGCGCTCTTCTCGACGTAGCGAAAGCCGACACCTGCGAGATGGCTGGTGAACCCTGGATTACACCGGCCCTCGGTCGCCTTGCAAATACTACGTAAATGCAAGGCAGACAGGACCTAATAAGTGCGGCTGTAGCTCGGACTACTACGCGATTGGGTCGACTGGGCGACTAATACACATCGAACTGTCTCTCCTAAAAGTGCCGTCCCTCCGTCTTGTTCGTTAGAGGTTCGAACGATATATTGGCCCCTCTCACGGGGACGGACGGCCTTGTCGGAGCTCAACATGATGTCGCATATGTTCTCGTGTACCAAAGCCGGTCTCCGCAGTACGTAACAATGAAGGCTGCTGGCCCCGGCGACCGTGAGTCTCCGGAGGACATCAAACATGAAGCATCGCCCGTCCCTAGACGAGGCCAAGGCTGACTCTGGGAAAACAGCCGGACGAGTTTGTCCTCCCTGTGGGGCCTTGGTGGCGTCTGCTGTAGATGTGGCTGGCTGCCTCATCAGTCCCGATCACCGGGGAATGTGGAGGGTCGGCCCGTGGTCGGCGGCTCCGTCTTATGGCATCTCCACTCGAGCAGAGTCTTCTGCCCTCTCCGGTGGCGTCCTACTCGGGCGACGATGCATCTACAACATGGACGGTGGATGTAGACCATCCGAAGCGTGAGCATGACTGCATTGGTTCGGTTCGCATGGCGTCCCAGTGAGGGATACGGCACGCTCATTTCATGCCTCGGGCAGAAGAAGGATGTCTAGAACAACCGTTCTCCTGGTGAGTTCCCGACAGAGAAGTCTGAATCCTGTAAGCTGTACGTCCTGTAAGTGAGTGTAGAAAGACAACCCTCGGGCTGAAAGATGAGAAACAAAAATAAAAATAATAAAAAATGAAATAAAAAACCCAGGGTAAACCAAACCCTGTGCGCCTGGCCACACCATCCGTGTAATGTAACTTGAACAGGGCCCTATAAAGCATATCGATGGGATTCGCCAAGACGGGCCGGGATGTTATGAATGCTGGCAAACTGACAGGCTGACACTTCCGTCGGTACCGAAGGAAGAATGGCAGGGGTTGGAAAGGAAGTAGGTAAACTAGAATCTCGTCAGCCTTGCTATACTGATAGTAGGTAGTCTGTAGTAGCACCGGAACTGGCATACCGAGACGCCAAGCCCTGTCAAACTCGTCCCCCGAGCTTTCTTGAGTGTGGCGTGGCACTCGGTAAATAATGAGTGCACGGCCAGGCATTGTCTGATTTATTCGCAACATTTCTCTGAAGGATGATGGGCTGCGCAGAAAGAGTAGAAGCAGCCTGATCCTTCGCCAAGGCCTCGGGTATCGACCAACCATGTTTTTCTCCCTTTTTTCCCTTCTTCTTTCTTTCTTTCTTTAATTTATTCATTTATTCTTTTATGCCCTCAACGCAACAGTGGAAAATTGGCAATCTAGATGCAACGGCACTGTGCCATCCCTCATGCTTGGTGGGATCCTCGGTGCCTCCCATTTGACGTCTTCCGAGACGCATGAGAGGGCCTCATATCATTTGTCTGTTCAATGGGTTTCCGTGCGCGCTCCTTTCCGAGGCGCATGAGAGAGAGCCTTAGGTCTAGATCGGAAGAGGAAGCCCAGAGCAACACAATAGCCCCTGCACAGATTAGCAGTGAGAGCAGTCATGTACGAGTATAAAGAGGACGAGGAGAAGCTGTGAGGTGGTAGCAGCCGCGCCAACGAAGATCATCGCCCTCTCTCTCTCTCTCTCTCTCTCTCACAGTCACTCACCCGCTCACACTCATTTACTCACACTCATTCACTCACTCATACCCATCTCCCACCGCCACCATCATCATGATCTTCTCCAAGCTCGCGGCGCCCCTGGCGGCCATCCTGGCCGTGGCGACAGCCCAGAGGCCCGCGACGCCCCAGTCGACCGAAGTCATCGACGGCATCAAGTTCATCAAGTCCGGCCCCAGGGTCCTCCTTCCCAAGGACGAGTACGAGCTCAAATTCGCCCGAGACGCCCTCAATCGCCTCAAGACGCGCCTCGGCCCCGATGGCCTGCTCGACCTCCTCCAGCCGGACATCCAGGAGGCGGACGCCTTCTGGCATGACATCATCGACAAGTCTTCCTCGTCGTTGTACGTTTCTGCGGATGGTCGTGTCATTGGCTTCTTCCCCAATATGACCGCCCTGGACTTCGCCGCCTGGTCCCAGTCCCCGCTGGCCGACAAGGCGAACAATGCCGCCAACCCGGAGCACTACTTCAAGCGCACTGAGGAGGTGTCGCCCGGCGTCCTGCGCGCGGAGATCCTCGAGGGCTGGGGCGGCGTGACGACGCACTTCACCGTCCCCGACTACACCACGCCGCCGGACAAGGAGAAGCACGGGATGCTCCGCGAGCTGCCGGAATTCCCCATCCAGGCCGCGGGCAGCAAGGTGCTGGCCGACGGCACCGACGCCGTGTTTGGCGTGCTGCACATCTCGGTCCGGGATGTGCCGGGCGAGGAGCACGGCGAGGAGCAGGATGGCATCGAGGTCTACGCTTCGGTGTGGTATGGTGATGCTATCGATGATGACCATCTGGAGGCCGAGAGGCAGCATATTGTTGTTGAGATTATCAACATGTCGATGCAGGCGCAGAAGGATATCGAGAACGGCGACTTTAAGCCTCCTACGGCTCAGTAGGCGGCGAGGCCATCAGTCGAGGATTAGATTGGATGTCGATGTAGAGTTGTACACCTAGGGGAGAACAATATAGAGAAGGATGATGAAACCCTCGTGCTGAAACCATATTGGATATGCCTAGAGACTTGTCGTTTAGTGCGCGTTCGACGATAACCGGGCTCCCCATCCGGAGAACGGCGTCTTCAATGGGATCATTGTAGGGGAACCGGATAGAGATTCACGTGGCAGCGAGCCGAGATTGTCATGACCACGCCCGCCTAGTCTGGATATGGGGGAGGTTGCCTGTGGTGGATACCGTTTCGAATTACAGCATGGGCCATCGTATCGCATGAAATGAAGCTTCTTCGCGTCCGTATCCGTATAAAATAATAAATATGCCTGGCGATATTCACTGGGGCATTGGTGGACGCAAAAGGCACCATGGGTGTTCGCTTGGCAAGAATGGAGAGGCGTATCCTCGGATATGGAAATGTCGGATGAACATCGATCTGCAATTGAAAGAGATCGCGCTATCGTGATGGGACGATTCGAGTTGACGTGATGTGAAGAAGAAGAGGAGGAGGAGGAGGAGATGGAGAGATCCGAAGGCAGCGGGGCACGGCGGAATCCCGATACGCACCTCATGCATCATCGTAATCGGCCACCCAAACTTTTTCCCACCTGCATCATCTTCCAACAACCCGAACTCGAACACCCACCACCACCCACCACCGCCGCCGCCATGTCCCTCACCGCATATAGACATCTCCTCCGCGCCGCGCGCATAGCCTTCCAGGGTACGTAAAACCATCGCCTCCCAGAGCCCACCCCAACGGGCCGCCGCCCCCCTCCCCCCCCCCAACGGCAACGATGCAGCGCATGTGCTGACAACTACACAAACAACAGGCGACGCACCAATCCTCTCGGCCGCACAGTCCCAGATCCGCAACGAGTTCCGCCAGAGGTCGACGCTCTCCGACACCGAGAGCGTGCAGGCCGCCGTGCAGCATGCCGAGGAGGTGGCGCGTGTGCTGCGGGAGAATGTCGTGCAGGGGCGGAGGACCGATGGCGACGAGCACAGCTACAGTGCGTGTTCTTCCCTTTTTCCCTCTTTGATTCCTCTCTTCTCTCACTGAACCCCGAGTCCCTGCGGATGGGGAGCTGACACGACCTTTCTGCCAGAGTTGAACATACACGAATACACCGAGCGCGGAGATAACGATAGCATCAAGAAAGCTGGCAAAGGCAAGACGACGGGAAGCGGATGCTGTCAGTCAAGTTAGAAAAATGGGGGGACGGAGCTGAAAGGGTGCATTGCTTGCACACCTGTATAAACATTTGTTGTAACACTACTCTAATCACGATACCCGAGGCCATGATATGAACCACTGCATCTCCGTTCCATCTACCATCATGGATCCTTCCGACCAAAGTGGACACAAACGAACTCGTAATAACCGCTGAACGCCAACGCCAGACACCAGACATGTTCCCCCAACATCCGCCCTCTAGTCCCCCGCTAGACTGGCATAGTTGGGCTCGTCCGCCCCCGGCGGCGCAGTAACAGCCGACACCGCCGTCGTACTCGGCAGACCTTGACCCTGACCCTGCTGCTGTCCCTCACCACTGCTCGAACCAGCCTGGATAGCCCGCTGCCCGGACCTCGCCTGTCCACCACCGCCGCCGCCGCCGCCGCCCACACGCGCGTCACGCAGCATCTGCGACCGCTCCTGCTTGTCCATGTTCCCGATGGCCTTGGGCTGACCCCATCGTATTCGGAGCGGGCACCCCGCAATCACGGCGCGGCCCTGGCACGCCAGCGCCGCCTTCTCCGCCGCCTCGCGCGTCTCGTAGTTGACAAAGGCGCAGTGCGACATGTGCGAGCACACGAGGCTCTTGATCTTGCCGTGCACCTTGAAGAAGTCTCGGATCTTGTACTCGGGCAGGTCGTCCTCCACCCCCGTCACGAACAGCGACATGATCTTCTTGTCCGCCGGCGGCATCCAGTCCCGTGGACTGGGCGGTATCTGCGCCGCGCTCGGGAATGCCTGCCGCGCCCCTTTGCCCCTGCCCTTGCCTCCTCCTCCTGTCCTCGCACCCGCCACCGCCGCGGCCCTGGTATCTCGTGTTCGGATCGGGCCCGGCCCACCCACGCCCGCACCCACGGCCGGGTTCCCCCCGCTGGCGGCGCTCCTCTCGGCCGCAATCTCCGCCTCGTCCACCGCACGGCCCTTGCGGAAGTAGGGTTTGCTCTGCGCGAGCCGCCGGAGCAGCTCCCGCGCCTTGTCGTCCGTCTTCTCGTACTCCTCCGTCCCGTGGCCCTCCTCGATGAGCTTCTCGTTGTTCTGGGCGTAGTACTCGCGGTTGATGTCCGACTGGGGCCCCGGGGCGACCATCTTGAGGGCCGCGTCGCGCACGGCGATGGGGAGGCCGAAGGACAGGTCGAGCATGCAACTCTGGCAGCAGTTCTTGAGGCGTGCGCATGTCAGGCAGATCATGGTTCGCTTCTTGCGGCTCTGCGCTCGGGTCGCGTTCCAGCTGAACACGGTGAAGGGTCGTGTGCACTGCACATATTGCGTTAGTCCCCACATCTCTTTTATGTTTGTTGCTCCGTGTCTTCGCTAGGGATCGACTCACCAACTTGCATTCTTCGCCATAGTCCTCCTTGAGCATCTTGACGTAGGGGTTCTCCGGCAGGCAGTTCTCGCACACAGACGGAAAGTCAGTCGATTCCCACCCAGAGCGGTTCAGATCCTGCTTGATCTGAGGCGGCATGGTTGCGGTGGTGGTGGGACCCCGATGATGATTGTTGTGTCCAGATGTCGTCCGAGACTTTGACTGGTGATGGTGGCGTTGCCCGGCGCCAAAGAAATCCCACTGTCGGTTAGGCGTTGCGAGATTACCTCAGCAGCACTTGTTATCGATAAGAGGTTGTGCAACCTTACCCAACCTCAACCCTGCTAGGCTGCTGCAGGGCAGTCAACTCTTCTTTTTTTCTGCGGAGAACCGCTTACCGGGAATAGCGGGGCGATGCATGGCGACACGCGCAGACATCACAAGCGAAAACGACACTGATTCGCGTTCGTATTCGGATTTCCATTCACCGCCTGCTGTTTGGGGGGCAATTTCTGATCACTCTAATCCCCATCTGGCTTAGTGGTCCGCGCCCAGGGGCCAAGATATCGTACCAGATCCAGGGGCACTGCAAAGGGTCTTCGAAATTGCTGCCATTGAGCGATTCTATGATCAAATAAAGTCCAGCTGGTTCCTTCCCCCCCCCCCCCCNCCCCCCCCCCCCCCAAGCCATTGACCCTTCGCACCAACGCTTCATCCAACCTAATTTACACCCCTTATTCCTTGAACCTCTCCTCCTCCCGTCGTCCCATTCTTTAGTATCAACTACTGGAAAAATAAAGCCCCCGTCTCCTCACGATGGTCGCCTCATCAACTGCTTCCGCTCTCGAGCGTGAGGATCACAGTCGTGATGCCGAGTTCAACAAGGCCATGCACGGCAAGTCGGCGCAGGCCAGGGGTGGTGTCGTCGCCATGCTGTCCAAGAACAAGGAGGCCAAGAAGGCTGCCGTGGACGAGTACTTTAAGCATTGGGACAACCAGGCGGCTAAGGACGAGACGGCCGAGACCCGCCAGGTGAGTTCGCGGCCTTGGCCCACCACAGCGTTGGGTGGGAGATTGGGCTAACAGATCGTCTTAGGCCCGCGTCGCCGAGTATGCGACTCTGACCAGACAGTGAGTAAACATAACACACTCCAACAACCGCGGTGAAGTGGACTCTCCTGACAATCCGTTCCATGTAGCTACTATAACCTCGCCACCGATCTGTACGAGTATGGCTGGGGCCAGTCCTTCCACTTCTGCCGCTTCGCCTACGGAGAGCCCTTCTACCAGGCCATCGCCCGCCACGAGCACTACCTCGCACACTCCATGGGGATGAAGGAGGGCATGAAGGTCCTGGATGTCGGGTGCGGCGTCGGCGGTCCCGCGCGCGAGATTGCCAAGTTCACCGGCGCCCACATCACCGGGCTGAACAACAACGACTACCAGATTGACCGTGCCACACACTACGCCCAGAAGGAGGGTCTTGCGAAGCAGCTGGACTTTGTCAAGGGCGATTTCATGGTAAGCAAGCAACACTCTTTGTCCAGAGCGTCCGATTTCCTGCTTTGAAGAAATCATCAGAGTGTTCTGACCAAGCACCCCAGCAAATGTCCTTCCCCGACAACAGCTTCGACGCCGTCTACGCGATCGAGGCCACCGTCCACGCCCCCAGCCTGGAGGGCATCTACAGCGAGATCTTCCGCGTGCTGAAGCCGGGTGGCGTGTTCGGCGTGTACGAGTGGCTCATGACGGACCAGTACGACAACGACAACCTGCGCCACCGCGAGATCCGCCTGGGCATCGAGCAGGGCGACGGCATCTCCAACATGTGCAAGGTGTCGGAGGCGCTAGACGCCATGAAGGCGGCGGGCTTCGACATGATGCACCACGAGGACCTGGCGGTCCGCGACGACCCGTTCCCCTGGTACTGGCCCCTGTCTGGCGAGATGCGGTACATCCAGTCCGTTTTCGACGTCTTCACCATTGTGCGGATGACGCACTGGGGCCGTGCCCTTGCCCACGGCGTCGCGGGCGTGCTGGAGACGCTGAAGCTGGCGCCGCCCGGCACGAAGAAGACGGCTGACAGCCTGGCGGTCGCTGCCGACTGCCTTGTTGCTGGTGGGAGGGAGAATCTGTTTACGCCCATGTACCTGATGGTCGGCCGCAAGCCGGAGAAGCAGTAGGTAGACTAAAGAAAATTGAGGACGGCCGGGAGGGAGGGGAGTTCCGGAACACGAATTCATAGAGAGGAAGTAAGGGAAGCGAGCAGTCAGCAGCGGATGAGGAGATTATGATGGCTGAGCTACAAAGATTTGGGTGGGATTATACTCTTGATCTAATAATAATGCATCATATTTCAATCATCCTATTTCAATCAAACATGTCGTGGCTGTCACGCATCTGATGTCATATTCCTTTCCAGGTATTGTAGGTAAGTATGGTCTGTTGGACAGGTGGGTTGATCAGAGTTGGCTTCTGGCGAAGTTGGCATAGTGTATAGGCATTCGGAATAAATACCACCGAGTGTGAATAATGTTGCGAGATGTAGTAGATTTGAAATTTATAGAGCTCAATTGAGGCTTTGGAATATATCAACTAAGCTAGTACTAGTAGTAGTTCTTCGCATCCTGTACCTAGTGTGCTTCCTGACCGGTACTGGGCAGTTAGAATTCCCTCGTTAGTTGCTGAATAATGTTGGAGGTTAGGTGATGAACTGAAGCTCGGACTTCGGAGAGAAGAAAGGGGGACCATTGTGCAAGGGTCCCAATTGAAAATCCCCAACAGATGCATCGTGCCGGAGTTCTGCCGTCCTCTGTCACGCTGCAATTGCTGCCACCCCAACCCAAGCAGGGGAAAAAAAAAAAANAAAAAAAAAAAAGTTGCCAGCTAAAAGGACGCCCCGCCAATCAAAGCTGCAGCTGTGATCCTAGCAACTGGCCCAACGCTCTCTCTCACGTCCGGAAATTCCCTCTGTACTCGTACTCGTAGTGCCTACCAAGCAGCAGAGCAGAGCTCAACACCAAACCAACATCATCATCAATCTCTCTTATCTCTGTTTGGGCCTCACCTCTCTCAGCCACCACCACCACCACCACCTCCTCCTCCTCCTCCTCGTCCCTCCCTTCTGCCGCCCAGCTGCGCGCTTTCCCCCCGTCGACGACCACAAACAGCTGTAGCCCGTTGGTGCTGTAGCTCCACCTCTCTCTCCGTCGTCTCCGAACTCCCCCCCCCCATCTCGACTCCCGTCTCTCGACTCCCCCATCATGTCCCGCATCCTCAGACCCGCAGCTCGCCTGGCTGCCGCGACACGAACCGGCGTTGTCGCCCCCCGAGCCCCAGCCACCACCCAGGCCCTCGCCCAGCTGTCGCGCGCCGCCCTCTCCCGCAACGCCTACTTTGGCGCCTCCCAGACCCAGTCGCGGAGCTACGCCGACGCTGCCGCCGGCCAGGGTGTGAAGGAGTACACCGTCCGCGAGGCCCTGAACGAGGCCCTGGCTGAGGAGCTCGAGGCCAACGACAAGGTCTTTATCATCGGTGAGGAGGTCGCCCAGTACAATGGCGCCTACAAGGTCACCAAGGGTCTTCTGGACCGCTTTGGCGAGAAACGCGTTATTGACACCCCCATCACCGAGAGCGGCTTCTGCGGCCTGGCTGTCGGTGCTGCCCTCAGCGGCCTGCACCCCGTGGTGAGTACTGCTCCTCACAGTCCACACCCATTTACCCCAGTTCTGTTTTTTTTTTTTTCTTTTTGGGACACGCACGCTGACAACGAGGTAACCCCCAACCCCCAGTGCGAGTTCATGACCTTCAATTTCGCCATGCAGGCCATCGACCAGATCGTCAACTCGGCCGCCAAGACGCTCTACATGTCGGGCGGCATCCAGCCCTGCAACATCACCTTCCGCGGCCCCAACGGCTTCGCCGCCGGCGTCGCCGCCCAGCACTCCCAGGACTACTCCGCCTGGTACGGCAGCATCCCCGGCCTCAAGGTGGTGTCCCCCTGGAGCGCCGAGGACGCCAAGGGCCTGCTCAAGGCCGCCATCCGCGACCCCAACCCCGTGTGCGTGCTCGAGAACGAGCTCATGTACGGGCAGTCGTTCCCCATGTCCGAGGCCGCGCAGAAGGACGACTTTGTCCTGCCGTTTGGCAAGGCCAAGATTGAGCGTTCCGGCAAGGACCTGACCATTGTCAGCATGTCGCGCTGCGTGGGGCAGTCCCTCATGGCCGCCGAGGGGCTGAAGAAGAACTACGGCGTCGAGGCCGAGGTCGTTAACCTGCGCTCCATCAAGCCGCTCGACATCGAGACCATCATCCAGTCCATTAAGAAGACGCACCACCTCATGGTCGTCGACTCGGGCTTCCCCATGTTCGGCGTAGCTTCCGAGATCCTCGCCCTGTCGATGGAGTACGGCTTCGACTACCTCGATGCCCCCGCCCAGCGTGTCACCGGCGCTGAGGTGCCTACGCCTTATGCCCAGAAGCTCGAGGAGATGTCCTTCCCAACTGTGCCCCTCATTGAGGCGCAGGCTGCTAAGCTGCTGCGTCTGTAAAGAGACAAACAGAATGGTGGACTGAGGGGTAGCAAGATATGGAATTAAAGGAAGGCAATGCAGTTGAGAATTGGGAAATCGAAAGAAGAAAGAAAAAAAACCCGGAAAGGGAAAACAGGCATAATTTAGGCCGTCGGTTGGAAGACAGTTGGCTTGGTGTTTTGCTCGGGATGATGCCCTAGTCTGGCACGGCGGATGACCGTTCAGGGACGTGGCGGAGATGCGCGCACTGTCTGTCACCGGTGAAACTTATTCAGAGTCTATTATTTTTTTTATTTTTTTGCTTTTTTTTTCGATAGACGGACGGAAAAGGGATGAGGGACTGACTTGTATTTGTATTTGCGTCGTCATGTAACACACATCCCATACACATTCTCCTGCCCTTGGCGCAAGTCTTTTTAATGTCATTGTCATTTATGGAGTGCCTTCTATGTTGCCGCCTAAGGACTCAAGTTAGTATTTTGTTTTTGCCTCTGCTCTCCCAGAATTCGATACTGCGAGTATGTTCGAAGCTAGAGTGAGTTTTGATACCAAAGACACCTTGTGGTCGATGGGTGACTGACTGTCAATGTTAGCTTGGGTTGTTGGTTAGTGCGAAGCATTATTGGGAGTTGGAAAGAAGAGGGGTGGTAGTGGCGCGGGGGTGGAAGTGGCGCGCCGCAACAAACCCGTGCCACGTAACAACACAGACGCGCCACAACCATTACAACGCACCCAGTTTCATAAATATAAGCAAAAGAAATGCCTACATATTCTGAATTAGATATCCGTCAGGCTATCGAGGCACGTCTTTCGGGTACATCCTTGCGAGCTGCGGCCGCTCAATTCGGGGTCCCCGAGTCCACGCTACGACGCCGCGCCCTTGGAGGCACCACTCGCGTCAATGCCCATGCAACACAACAGCGGCTTTCTCCAGACGAAGAGAGCAGTCTAGCGGGATGGGTTATTACACAGGAAGTACTAGGGCATGCGCCATGTCACAGTACGCTTCGATTTGTGGCCACAAAGATGCTCGAAAGGCGAGGCGACGAAACCCCCCTTGGTAAAGACTGGGTTCGTGGCTTCTTGTCGCGCAACCCGGAAGTCAAGACCAAACTGGGCAAGAGAATCGACCGTCGATGGGCCGAGGTGGTTCCAAAGGACGATGAAATCCGCCATAAAGCACCCGGGCACCAAATCGACGATCTAAAGCCACAGAGGCGGAAACGGGTGAAGTCAAACTAGAACGGGGAAAGGGCCCAGGTGGCAGCAGACACGGAAGCGATCAGGAACGAGGTCCGAGAGGAAGATACGAGTAATTAGATTCACCTTGCCGTTGTTACAACTCGCGATGGAATTTCATTCCCTATTTGGGCAATTTTGTAGCTTCCATTGATGAGTGCCATCGGCTGCGTTGTCGTCGTGATCACGCCTTGATTGTGGTGTGCCATTTCTACCCCTGCGCCACTTCTGCCCTCCCGGCTTACCGCGCGGAAATGTGTCTTGTCAGTTAATTCTGAACTTAAATGCTGTAGATAGGCCTTTTGACTCCTGATGGAGGGCATTTGGTATTAATAGTGCATTTCCCTTGGATATCTTTTTGGCTGGAGTGGAAGTGGAAATTTGAAGCCTCATGAGTAGACGGCCGCACTTGCCTTGCATGAAATCAACGAACGACCTGCACGTCACCACTTCAGACTCAAAATCATGGTGGGGCAACACTCGTTCAACTCACCACCATCCCACCTTCCCGCCATCCCACCAACCCAACACTTCAAGAGCTTCGTCCTCCGTCATCTTTTCGCATCTCGGCCGACGACCAAGAAACCAACCCAGGAGAGATGACTAGCATAGATGCCCTCCTCCAAGAGGAGGGCTCACCCGGCTACACCCCACGAGTCTCCCCAAAACGTCCAAGGGATCCGGACGAGCTGAAGCGCACCCTCGAGCAGCAGCTCCTCTCGCCGTCGCCCGAGTTCTCAACCGAGTGGCTCAACCGCCTGCAACAGCGCTGGGATTTCGAGGCCGACTACTCTTCCCTATTCCGACTGGCACCCACGCAGACCCGCACTGTCACACGCTTCCTGCGTCAGGGCCTAGAGGGTCGCGTTACCGGTTACCGCAACGTCACTGTCCCGGCGGCAAGCGCCACGGCCAAGAATTCGACCAGCTTGCTGAGAAAGCCTGCGAACCGCGCTGAATTTGTCAGAGGTGCCGCCGGGTTCTTCCCGTTTGCACCTGGCGGCTTGGAGGGTGTTGAGGCGACCGCGGCACTGGAGGATCAGATTCACAGTGGTCCGGTGGGAGATGAGCAGGCGAATGCTGGCAAGGGCAAGCTCGACAGGGTCATCCAGATAGGGACCGAGGGTGGCCTTCTTGAGATAGCCCCGGGGCTGGATCGAGGCATCGACTTTTCCAAGCGGAAAGCCAGCCATGACCAAGCCGACGCCAACGCTGTCAAGGAGGTGCTGGAGGAGGAGCCCGAGGATGTCGGAGACGAGGGCCAGGACAAGGAGAGGTCACCCACTAGCACACCTGATGACGAGGCTGCCGTGGACGATGAAGAGGGCGACGACATTGACGACATCCTCCCCATCGAGTTCCCCTCGCTCGAGCCCCATGGCGTCCTCGCCGCGTCCAGCGCTAGAAAGGCTGGTCGCGAATGGGCGCACATGGTCGATATCAAGCATGATATGCCCAATTTCCGCGAACTGGTGCCGGACATGGCGAGGGAATGGCCCTTCGAGCTTGACACGTTCCAGAAGGAGGCCGTCTACCATCTCGAGAGTGGCGACTCCGTCTTTGTGGCTGCCCACACCTCCGCCGGCAAGACCGTCGTGGCCGAGTATGCCATTGCGCTGGCGGCCCGGCACATGACCAAGGCCATCTACACGTCGCCCATCAAAGCGCTCAGCAACCAGAAATTCCGCGACTTCCGTCAGACGTTCGACGAAGTGGGCATCCTGACTGGCGACGTCCAGATCAACCCCGAGGCTAGCTGCTTGATCATGACGACGGAGATTCTGCGCAGTATGCTGTATCGCGGTGCGGATTTGATCCGAGACGTCGAGTTTGTCATCTTTGACGAGGTACACTATGTCAATGATTTCGAGCGCGGTGTTGTCTGGGAAGAAGTCATCATCATGCTTCCGGAGCATGTGTCCCTGATTCTTCTCTCGGCTACGGTTCCCAATACCTACGAGTTTGCGTCGTGGGTTGGACGAACCAAGCAAAAGGACATCTACGTAATTTCTACGCCCAAGAGACCAGTCCCGCTAGAGCACTATCTGTGGGCAGGAAAGAATATCCACAAGATTGTGGACTCGGATAAAAAATTCATCGAGAAGGGGTGGAAGGATGCCCACCACGCCATCCAGGGCAAGGACAAGGAGCTTCAGGCCCAGTCGGCTGTGGCGACCCGAGGCGGCAACCCCAGAGGAAACCAACGGGGTGGGGTCCAGAGGGGAGGACCTCAACGAGGTGGACGGGGAGGCGGGCAGCAAAGAGGCGGGAACCAGCAACGCGGTCGTGGAGGACCTCCTCGTGCCAGCCACACACCGGGACACATGGGGAGAGCGGGCAGACCGGGTGGGTTTACCTCAGCCGCACAAGACAAGACCCTGTGGGTGCATCTGGTCCAGTTCCTGCGAAAGCAGAATCTCCTGCCCGCCTGCATATTTGTCTTCTCCAAGAAGCGTTGTGAGGAGAATGCCGATGCACTGAGCAACCAGGACTTTTGCACGGCGTCGGAGAAAAGCCACATCCACATGATCATCGAGAGATCAGTGGCGCGGTTGAAGCCCGAGGATAGACAGCTGCCTCAGATCATCAGGCTGCGCGAGCTCCTGAGTCGAGGCATTGCTGTTCACCATGGTGGCTTGCTGCCCATCGTCAAGGAGATGGTGGAGATTCTCTTTGCTCAGACCCTGGTAAAAGTGCTATTCGCCACTGAGACGTTTGCCATGGGTCTGAACTTGCCGACGCGGACGGTCGTCTTCTCTGGTTTCCGCAAACACGATGGGCATTCGTTCCGGAATTTGCTACCAGGAGAGTACACGCAGATGGCTGGGCGAGCTGGTCGTCGAGGTCTGGATACCGTGGGCTCTGTCATCATCGTCCCGCCGGGAGGGGATGACGCTCCTCCCGTGGCCGAGTTGAGGCACATGATCTTGGGCGAGCCCTCGAAGCTTCGATCGCAGTTCCGGCTGACCTATAACATGATTCTTAACCTCCTGAGAGTCGAAGCACTCAAGATCGAAGAGATGATCAAGCGCAGCTTCTCGGAGCACGCGACGCAGCAGCTGCTGCCGGAGCATGAGAAGGACGTCAAGCTGGCGCAGGCGGATCTCGCCAAGGTGAAGAGAGACTCTTGCAAGATCTGCGACCAGCACATGGATGAGTGTCACCAGGCTGCGCAGGACTTCAAGCAGGCTACGTTTGAGCTGTACAAGGGCATCTTGAAGATCCCCATCGGCCGCCGTATGTTTGCGCAGCATCGACTAGTGGTGTTTAACTGGGAAGGCATCCGCACTCCCGGTATCCTCCTCGCTGATGGGATGAGCCTCAGGGGCTCGCCGGAGGACCCGTCGGTCCATGTATGTGCCATCAAGCCCCTGCGAGAGCGACGAGACGCGACCGACCTGCTCCCCTTCATCCCCAGTTTCCGGAAGTATCTCCACAAGCTTCCCCAGGGGAAGAAGCGGATCCAGATTAAGACGCTACACGTGCCGTTGAGCGACATTGAGTGTCTGACCAAGTGGGTGACCAAAGACATTCTCCCCCACGTCTTCCAGTCGGGCGAGGCCCGTATCAATGCAGATAGGCAGCTTCAAGAGCTCTGCGCTGCTTGGGATGACCGATGGGACGAGATGGACTTTGGAAAGGTTAAGAGCCTGCAGCTGCAGGAGCTGATGGAGAAGCGCGTGAGCTTGGCCAAGACGGTGAAGGAGTCGCCAGTGACGAAATGCCCGGCCTTCCTAAAGCACGTAAGTCTTTCATCTGTCCTGGACCACACACACCACATACACATTAGGAGAGGGAAGAAGTGGAGCTGACATGAGTTATTCGCAGTTCGCCATGTGCCACGACCAGTGGCTGATCGAGCAGCACATCTCGCAGCTGAAGCAGTCACTGTCCGACCAGAATCTACAGCTCCTCCCAGACTACGAGCAACGAGTCCAAGTGCTCAAGGAGCTGGGATTTATCGACGATGCGACGCGCATCCAGCTCAAGGGCAAGGTAGCCTGCGAGATTCACTCTGGCGACGAGCTCGTGCTGACGGAGCTGATACTGGACAATGTGCTGGCTGATTTCGAGCCGCCCGAAATCGCGGCCCTTCTGTCGGCGTTTGTGTTCCAGGAGAAGACGACGGTCGAGCCCGTGCTTACAGGTAACCTCGAGCGCGGCAAGCAGACCATCATCGCCCTCTCTGAAAAAGTCAACGACGTACAGACACGTCTGCAGGTCATCCAATCCGCCGACGACAGCAACGACTTTGTATCCCGCCCGCGCTTCGGGCTCATGGAGGTCGTGTACGAGTGGGCGCGGGGGATGAGCTTCAAGAACATCACAGGGCTGACGGATGTGCTGGAGGGAACAATTGTGCGGACCATCACCCGGCTGGATGAGACGTGTCGGGAGGTGAAGAATGCGGCGCGGATTGTGGGGGATCCAGAGCTGTATCAGAAGATGCAGACGGCGCAGGAGATGATCAAGCGGGATATTACGGCCGTGGCGAGTCTATACATGTAGGTCGCGAGGGGTATAGAAATAGACGAATACAGATCCCGTTGATGGGTGTCGTATACCGTTGCCAATGTGGGTTGCGGGCCTTCCAGGGACGCAGGTAGGCTCGGCATGTGCGCAAAGTAAACGACATCAACTGTCGACAGCACATATCAACGAACCCATGTTGATAAATGTATATAATCAGGTACGCAATCTAAACTCAGCAGTCCCTGCCAACCCGTTCGCTAAACGCCGCCCAAGACACTGTCCAAAATACACGGCATATCCGTCGTTCACCCATAATCGCATCAGTAAACCGGAAAGAAAAGAAACAACAGCCAGTTTCTAGCCCCCCTCTCGTCACAACACGAAGGAGGCAATAAGGATGCTGAGAAAAAAAAAAAAAAAAAAAACTAAGCACGCAGCGCACGCAGCCTCTGCTGCAGCCTATCCTCCTCCTCGGCGGTCGGCTCCGCAGCGGCGGCGTTGGCGCTCGCGGGTTCGGCAGCGGCGGGCGTGGCCTTGTTGAGCTCCTTGCTGAGCTCGAGGCCAGCGTCGTCGGCGAGCTTTCCGAGGAGCTCGTGGACGGCGTCCTCGGGGACCTGTGCGGATGTGGACTGGGTCATGGCGTCCTGGTAGATGTTGTTGGACATGGCGTATTCTTCGTTTTGCTGGCGGAATTGCTCGAGGGTTACGAGGGTCTTTTTGTTTCAACTTTTGTCAGCGCGTATTCCCACACACAATGCGGGATGAAATAATAAAATACCTTTTCCGGATTACTGTTCTTCTGCGCAGCATTCATGACCCGGGAGGACTGGCCCATCATGTGCGTCATGCGGTTCATGGCATTGTTGGCCTGGATCTGGGACGAGTTGAGCTCGGCCATGTCGGCGATGGAGTCCATCTGCGCGGCGAGGGCCTGCTTGGACAGCAGCATCTTGGCCTTCTGGTACGCCTTCTGTGTCTCGCCCTTCTTGAGGAGGTCCTGGATCTGCTTCTTGAGGATCGGGTCCTGCTTGGCCGCCTTTTGCGCCTCGCGGCGGGCCTGCTTCGCCTGGAACCGGGCTTGGAACTCGACTTGCATGTCGCGGGCCATTTGGCGGTTGGACATTTTGGTTTTGTTTTCTTTTGGGAAGTATTGGGTTGGTTCGGGATGGGGGCGGGGGGGGNGGGGGGGGGGGGGGGGGGGGGGGGGGGGGGGGGTTCGGGTCGTTGGGATGCAGGGCGATGGGTGAGCGGAGGTTTGGTTCGTTGGTCTGTGGTTGTGGTTGATGGAGGGGCGCTGCGGGATGTGACGCAACCTGTGAGGCGGGATAGAGAAGCTTTGCACGGCCACAGAGTCTGCACTGCCATAAAATCTGCACCGCCACACACATTTTCGGGAGGCCTTGTTTCCGGTGGGTCACGTGATATGGCGTCCTTGTCGTGACAAAGTGCGCCTTCGTCTTCTTCATCTTCCAAAAGGTAATTACTACATGTACCTTGTTGCTCGGAGATACGCAGTTACGCACCATCTCATCATCAATCACTCAACAGTCATCTATCAAATCATCTGAGGCAAGACCGGAGAATCCAGCATAATGAAACCACCATTCTGCACAATGAGTGTGCGACAAACAAGACGCCTACTACTAACCATCGAATCTGCTGAGTGGACGGGCGCCTCGACTCGATGAGCACCAAACCCTCGTCTAGAAGCTGTGTGCCATTCTACCCTCTGACGATACAGGACCACTCATCCAGATTATACGCTCAGAAATGGCGTGAACAGGTTCCAGTCCTGGTCAAGATCCAAGCTGGCCGCACCCAGACCGAAACCATCTCCGCCTTCCCCTCCAGAGGCCCATCCGCTTCCACCGCCGCCACCATCACCCATGAAGACAGGCTGCGAAGGTTGGTAGCCCATGTACTCGACACTATAATCCATCTCCATGGACAGAAGGCTGTCGTTGGAGCTGTCAGGTTCATCGTGCGGTGTGGCGTGCCACGACGGATCGGGCTGCTGGATGTGGAGAGGGTGGTGGTGGTGGTGGTGATGGTGGCTGCTGCCATCGTTGATCTGGGGATTCTCATCATTCTCGAACTGTCTGCGTAACACAAAGTTGCCCAGGTACGGTATTGGAACTGTCGTCTCCGTATTCTGGTGCGAGGCGGACGGTAGTGAGCACGGTCCCGCCAGCTGCGCCAGCGCAGCTCGACACTGCGCGGCGACCTTGCACCCGCACCGCTCCTCCAGCCTCTGCAGGGTCTCCCGCACCTGGGTGACGAGGCGCAGGTCGCTGCCGTCGTCGCCCTCTGCCGGCTCTGTACCGCTGGAGTGGCTTCTGCGCCCGGCTAGGAGGACGGCCGTGGCGGCGAAGCCGACAAAGTCGGATGTCTTGCAGTCGAACAGACTCCGGGTGGTACCGGGGATATCAGACCGCAGGAGGAGGAAGCGCGTCACGAGGTTGCGGGCGGCGTCGACGCATGCGGCTCTGCTGGTGTTGTACTTTGACGAGGGCTGTGCCGATGATGACAAGAAGGGTAGGTGGATGTACATGCGTACGTGAAAGAAGAAAATCTGGATGAGTAGCCGATCGACGAGGCCGTTTATCTCGGCGGGAGAGGATGGGCACTCTGCAGGGACATCCCACCACCATGGAGGTGCGCTCCCGGCCATGGCTTCCATCTGCTCGTCAAGGAGCATGGCTCTGGCGAAGGAAGGCCTCGGGGTGGGGACGTTGCACTCGATGGCCTGGCCGGCCATGATGGCGCACCCGTGGATGAAGGCGGGGAGCCATATGTCCAAGGGGCCCGGGGATATGTGTGCTGGTACTGGGCTGCTTGAGAAGAGAGCGTCGTTGACGGCGTGCGGGAGGCCAAGCAGGAGGCTGGTGAAGCGGTCGCCGTGGTAGATGGCCAGCCAGATACGGTGGTGGAGGGCCGAGTGGTCCTGGGGGAGGCGGTGGAGGCCCTATCATCAAATGGTGGCAGTCAGCTTTCGCGCTCCTCCTGTGGGGTTGGGCCCCAAAGGTGTTGGAAGTAAGGGAAATACCATGAGCTGCGCAACGGCAACGCCCCTCCGCCAGGTCAACCAGGCACGACGCGGCTGACCAATGTCAGTAAACGTCTTGGCCAGCAAGACCAGACACTCCATGCCGCCCGGCGTCGACACGAGCGGGAAGTCCGAGATGACGAGGCTGTCTACAAGACCCAGTATGCGGTGGCTCCGGCCCAGGCTCCGCGTGTAGGCGACGGCCAGCATGCCCATCTCGGCAGGGTTGGAGCTCGTGTAGGCCTGGGCGGCGAAGCGGCTGAGCGGGGTGAAGGGCTCGGACTGCGTGATGACGCGTGTCTTTTGCCGGAAGCTGTCCCACCAGGAGCTGTTGTTGGAGAGGGTGGTGGCTATGGCGTCGTAGGGCGGGAGGGCGGAGCGGAGGGCCTCGCAGACGGGGGAGGACTTGTCTTTCGGGACTCTTGGGCCCGGGCCGGCGGCGGTGGCGGCGGCGACATCTTCGTCCGGCGTGTTGCTGAGGACGCGGGAGATGGATGCCGAGTGTTTGCTGTGCTGGGTGTGGTTGAGACATTGTACACCACATGGGACACTTTTGAGAGATGGGAGAGGGGGATCGTACCTGTGTGTTCTTCAGCATGGAGACGAGAGGAGGATGGGTGTAGGACTGGTCCCCCCGGGGCTCCACATCAAAGGCCTCGTCCTCGTCCTCGTTCTCCTCCGGGACCGGTCCAGTGAGGAGAGGCGACGGCTTCTGAGCCGGATCCCGGGACGCCTCATGGCTCGATCCCGGGTGACTCGGCGCATTGCTAGCGCCATGATCGACCCTGTCTCTCTGATCTATACACGCGATGCCGCGGGTGGAGCAGTGCTCGCATACCGCGCTGCCCCGGACGAAGATGCATCTAATCTTGCGTCTCCGACCTTTGTCACACGCAAAAGGTCAGTACGATTTTATTCCGTGATGAGAATCGGTCGAAAATTTTTAGCAGATTAGATTGAAACTCGGCCGCGAGGGGTGGAGGAGATGAGGTGGCCGCTCACATTCGGTGCAGCTGCGCGTGCCCTTGCGCATGAGCTTCCGGTGGGGGTGAATCCGGGCTGGGCTCGCGCCGCTGGAGACGGACGAAGCGGAGTCTTGCATGTGGGGAGGTTGGATGCCGATGCGAAGACACAGTAGTAAACGGGATTGAGTGTGTTGCAGCGGGGTGGTGATGAGAATGAGAAGGTGAGTTCGCGGACGAGGCGAGCAGGTAGGGACGGTAGCGGCTGGTCTACCGAGACGGACGAATGCTGCATTTCGTCCGTCCATTGTGTGGGTGCATGTAAGACGGGGACGGACGAAGGCGCGGACGGGGATGGATGCCCGGATCCGTTTAACGCCGGTCGCGCAGCTTACATGGATGGATGGGGCCCCGAGTCCGTCCATCACCGTACGATCCGTACTACAAGGTACCTACCTACCTACCTACCTACCCTCCCAGTATCTCCGTTCGTATTGCCCGTCCCGTCCCGTCTTGTACCTCAGTAATTGTTCGTCCGTTCCGGAGGTTCCGCGCCCGTCCGGGGTTTCGGCGGAAGTGGGACTTACACGGACAACGGAGGTGGTGTAAGTACTAATTACTCCACCACTGCACCCCCCGGTTCGACGAAGAAATGATGTATATAAAGTATGAGACTTATCCGTGGTTTAGGATTAATTAATTACAACCATCACAACGGCAGCATCAAGCAACACAATCAACCTCCTCCGGCATCTTCAAGCCAAGATCTACACAACCTTTTTCCTCTTCTCAACAACAACAACAACAACAACAACAACAATGGCCGTCTGGCTCATCACGGGTGCAACCGCCGGCCTCGGCGCCGCCGTCGTCAACGAGGTCCTCCGCCGCGGTGACAAGGTGGTCGCCACCGGCCGCAAGGTCGAGGAGCGCCTCGCCCACCTCAAGACGTCCGACTCGGTGGCCCTCGTCGAGCTCGACGTCACTGCCCCGCTCCCAGAGATCAAGACGCAGGTCGACAAGGCTTGGGCTGCCTTTGGGCATGTCGATGTCTTGATGAACAATGCTGGCATGTCGGCCATGAAGCCCGCCGAGGAAGCCGAGTAGGTCAAGTCCTCTCCCCCCCCAACCCCCCACCACACCCCCTTTTTACACGCCCCGACAAGACGATCCAGTATTAGCTAACATACTTTACAGTGTCGCCTTCATCAAGACCATGTTCGAGGTCAACCTCTTCGGCCAGATGCGCGTCACCCAAGCCATCCTCCCACACCTCCGCGCCCAAGGCCACGGGCGCATCGCCTTCACCTCCTCCAGCACGCTCTGGGCGCCCCTCCCCTTCATGTCGCACTACGCCTCCAGCAAGGCGGCGCTGAGCACCTACGTCGAGGCCCTGCACAAGGAGCTCCGTCCCCTGGGCATCCAGTGCGTTGCTATCGAGACAGGTGGCTTGCCGACGACCCTGGGTCAGCCGCGCGGCGGCGATGCTGCTGGTGCTGCTGGTGCCGGATTTGGCGCCGGCGGCCCGAGCGTTGAGGCTTATGGTCCGCTCTTTGGTGCCCTCGTGGGTAAGATGATGAAGGATCCCATGGCGCATATGCCCGGTGATGTGGACAAGGCGGCCGCGAGGGTGGTTGATATTGCCAAGAGGGAGGGTGCCGCGGGGGGGAAGCCGTGGGCTGTGAGGGTGGCGCTGGGGTCGGACGGGATGGGTTCGGCCAGGCAGCGGTGCGAGGAGCAGCTCAAGCTGGCGGAGACTTGGAGGGATGTCAGTGTCAGCACTGATCGGGAGGAGGGTCAGACGGAGTCTGTGGCCAACCGGGAGATGTTTGAGTTTACCACTGTTTTGGAGAAGTAGGGGGTTCGTTGGACGGACGATGGGTTGAACGGACGATGGGTTTCATTTTGTCCAGCTCGATAGCTTAGTGGATCGGGAGTCTCTTAGATATGGTAGGTAATACAGCCGCGTTCACGTATATACTATCAGTACCGAGACACATCAGGCCTCTTCCATCTAAACGCAGCCTGGGACCGCTTATAGCGTCGACTTCCCACACCCCTATTCCACTTCTCCATCCTCGTCATACTTGTATCTCTGCTCCAGTTCCTAGGACAGTTGGGGTCAACAGGGGATCCTCTGACGGGATAAGTGGTTTTGTACATACCCAGTAGCGAGGGAATCCAACCCCTTCGCAGACCTCGCCATACGACAGGATCATGGGCGGAGCCCCAACCGTCATGCTCGACTTGAGATTCTCCAACGCTTCCCGGATGCTCTTGAGCTTGGCAGCCACGAGCGTCCACGGATAGGCGACGGCACTGAATCCCATGGCCGCCAGGTCCTTGGCTGACAGGTTCTCCGTCTTGCCGCCCTCGATGACTACACGCATTCATTAGCCCATCAAGTTTACCCCCCTTCTGTGTGATCCGTCCACATGCAACTTGAAGAAGGAGAGAAGAGCCTACTGTTGGCCAACATGGGCACATCCAGCTCCTCGACGCACCGCACCATCGCGTCCCGATCGGGGAGTGCCTCGACGAACACGGCGTCCGCGCCCAGTCTCTTGAACTCGTTGGCGCGGAACATGGCCTCGTCCCAGCCGTGGATGAGGGCGTCGGTCCGGGCGAGGATGAAGATGTCCTTGCCCTCGTTCCTGGCGTCCACGGCGGCTTGGATGCGGGCCAAGGCCTCGCCGCGGGAGACGACTGACTTTCCTTTGGTGTGGCCGCATCCTGTGGCCCTTTGGTCAGCCCTCCCCCGCTCTATGGATTTGGATACAAGTATGGAATCAAATACAAGTATGGAATCCATATCAAGTCGACGGGTGAAAAGGGGAGGGAACTCTCACTCTTGGGCCAGGTCTGATCCTCAATCATGACCCCCCCAGCACCCGCCTGCGCAAAACACTCGACCGTCCTCCTGACATTCAGGGGGCTCCCATACCCCGTATCCCCGTCCACCATGACCGGGACCCTGACCACCCGCACCGTCTCCTGTATCTTATCCGCCATCTCCTGCAGGGCAATGTACCCCGTGTCCGGCAGGCCATGAGCGCTGGACACGCAGAATCCGGACAGGAAGACGAGGGGGAAGCCGGCCTCGTCGACGAGCCGCGAGGAGAGCGCGTCGTAGGAGCAGGGGAAGGCGACGATCTTGGAGGTGGAGGATCTGGCTTCGAGCCACATGGAGCGGATGCGGGAGGCGGGGATGGAGGGTATGAGGCCCCGGGTGTTGGGGAGGGTCAGGGTGGCATCCTTGGCGGTGGGAGATGGCTCGAGCTGTATCTGCTTGCCCGTGTCGAGGGGGAATGGGTAGGGGGTGTGCTTCTCGGATGGAGGCATGATTGTTTGGTCACAGGGGTGGTATATCAAGTGTTGCGGGACCGAGATGTACGTCCCAAGTGCCGTCGGTAAGAATGGCATGGATTATGAGAGCCGTGTAATGTATCCAGATGAGAAGATGAACAAGTCATCCGGTTGTTACCGAAGTAGGGGGACCGCCGCCGCCGCGGGACCTTCTCCGCACCGGAGCTTGCGGGATCTTACATTGTACCAACCACCCCCGGGCCCGGGTATGTGGCGCGGAGCTAAACTAACGTTAGATGATGGGGGTGTCAGCTATTAGGCGGGGGTCATCCCCATGTTATATCCACTTGTCCGACGGCTTGTGGTTGTCCGGCAGGTTTATATGCCAAGGGGTGAGATGATCGGATAACCTCTTATTATGTACGGAGTATATGGGAGGGGATATACATGAACATGATGATCTTGGACTTACTGACATACACTCTGTAAATCATCGTATAGATATGCCCCCAATACTCCGACGCCGGGACCGGCACTTGGGCGGGAACTAATAAGACATGGATCATCCGCAATTCCCCTAATCAATACAATTCCCCCCCATTGGATGTCTCAACCAGGTATCCATACTCTCCAGTCTCCACCCCAAGATCGTCTCCTCACAAAGCCGACATCCGGTGGGAAGTTTCGTTGACTGCTACGTACATGTACTGTAAAGTTGATACCCCTTGATTCCCCTCCCATGATCATCCCCCTTCTCGGACCTCCTCTTCCTCTCACGGCATTGTCCCCGAGGAGAGTCTGAGCAGCTAGGTGGTCCTCTCGCAAAGAGTCAGGGGTCCCACGCCTTTCGCGTGGAGGACATGAACTCGGTCCCCCAATGTCTCCTCCAACAGGATCCGCGTGTCCACGTTCCCCGGGGATGAGGATGGACACGGCTCCATCCCAAGAGACACATCTATTTAACAGCGAGCCCAGCTCAGCCACGCCCCTCAATCCCGGTCCTGCTGCTTCTCGTCACCGGTCCTACGGCACATGTGTAGTATTAGACCCCTCCTCGACGTCTGCTAGTCACGTACCGTCGTCAGGGAGCACCTCTCCGTCTCCGCTCGTCCCCCCCATGGCCGACGACGACAAGGTTGACGATGCGGACGCCGCCTCCATCGAGGCCGGTAGTGAAGGCACGCGGCGTGTCCATGTCGTCACGGAAGACATGAATCGACGCATCAGCAGAGCCGTAAGTTGAACTCACCTACGTTTTCTCGATCAACCAACCCCCTTTGCAGCGAGAGTAACCGGTCCAAAAAAAAAAAAAAAAAAAAAAAGTTTGACTACCGCACCCTCCCCATCATCTGCTGCCTCTATGTTCTCTCCTACCTCGACCGCGGCAACATCGGCAACGCAAAGACTGCCGGCGCCCAGGAGGATCTCGGACTGAGCTCCTCGCAGTGGGCCTGGGTGCTCAACGCCTTCTACATCAGTTACATCTCCTTCGAGTGGTCGACCACGCTGTGGAGGATCTTTCCCGCACGCATCTACGTCTCCACCCTCTGCGTCCTGTAAGTCAGTCAGTCAGTCCCTCCGCCTCCCGATATCCAGATCCAGCCGCCGCTCCACCCGGGGGATGGTGTTGGAGGATGGATAGATAGAATATATAACTGACACGCGGGATGGAAATAAGCTGGGGCACCGCAGCCATGTGCTCCGGCGTCGCGAGGAACATGGCTGAGCTGGTCGTCTGCCGCTGCTTCCTCGGCGTTTTCGAGGCCACCTTTGGCGCCGGCGCACCCTACTTCCTGTCCATGATGTACAAGAGGCGCGAGCTGGGGTTCCGCATGTCCTTCATGCTAGGCATGTCGCCCCTGGCCAATACTTTTGCGTCGAGCCTCGCGTATGGTATTACCCATATCAAGGGGTCGCTTGCGCCGTGGCGTCTGTTGCTGCTGATCGGTACGTCTGCCCTTCCTCTTTGTTGTTTATTTATGAACCAATGTCCTGGTTGAAGTCAGTCAAGTATATACGAGTTCGCCTCAATGTTGCTGATCTACCATATACAGAGGGCGCCCCAACCGTCCTCTTCGCCCCCGTCGTCTTCTTCTTCATGATCGACTCCCCCCAGACAGCCCGCTTCCTCACCGAGGAAGAACGCACCTTTGCCGTCGACCGCCTGCAGCTCCGGGACCGCACCAGCCGCCGCGGCGTGCAGTGGAGGCAGGTCCTCGCCGGCGTCGCCGACTACAAGAACTACACCCACGGCGCCATCCACTTCTGCAACAACTTCTCCTTCGCGGCCCTGTCCAACTTTTTGCCCACCATCGTCCAGAGCATGGGGTACAGCTCCGTCGACGCCCAGGGGCTCACCGCGCCGGTGTACTTTGCTGCCTTCCTGTGCTGTCTGCTGACGGCGTATGTCTCTGATCGGTATGGGCATCGCGGGTTTATCGTTGCCGGGTTTGCGGCCTTGGGCGCTATCGGGTATGGTCTCCTTGCCGGTGTGCGGGATACGGAGAAGACGGGGCTGCGGTATCTCGGCGTCTGGCTGGCTGCCTGTGGTGTCTTTCCCGCTCTGTCTATCAACATCACCTGGTTGCTCAACAACCAGGGCGGAGACTCCAAGAAGGGCGCTGGCCTGGGGATAGTCCTCATCATAGGACAATGTTCCTCCCTCATCAGCAGCACCGTGTTCCCCAAGGAGGATGGGTCAGTATCCCACATCCCCGACATTCGTGGCCTGGCCTGGCCTGGCTCCATGGCTGACTTGCCGGATAGACCGTTTTACACCAAGGGATGCGCCATCGGTTGTGCCTTCACGGGCATGACCGTCTTCCTCTCCCTCACTATGCGTTTCCTCCTCGAGAGGGAGAACAAGCGCAGGGACGAGTTGTACGGCACCGTCGATGCCGATGTTGAAGTTGACGTGACGGACGAGGGTGACAACCATCGGAACTTCCGCTACCTGACATGAAGGAGAGAGACACATACTCTGGTAGTCGTCGAACAGGATATGGGACTTTCGGGCCATGTGGCCTGCTGGGCTAGTTAGACGAGGTAATAATAGACAAGTGAGATAGAGGGCGACAAGACTTACCAGTATAACCCAAACCACGAGAACTTTACTCACAACCAGTACCTCCATCTTCCGACCTCGACTGGCTACACAGTAGATGTCCTTTGCGCTTCTGTAAGCTTAGTGGTGAAAGGTACACGTTCGCCGGATGCCACCAGTGGCTGTCTTATTTCGATCAAGACTGCAGCTCGAAGGCCACGCCAGATGCCTCTTCTCGACAGCTGCAGGATCAAAAGTAAATGACCAGGCAAGTGCTGCAACCCCGAAGGAGCCTCGAAACTGTCCGACAAAAGAACCATCGTATGCTTTCTTATTTCTGAATCCACAAGGCCAGGTCTCTACCACACAGCGCCGTAATATACATCCCAACCAACAACCCTCTCCCCATCCCCATTCCCATCCCATCCCCGACTAAATCTACCCTCACGCCTTGGCCTGCCTCTCCGCCTCCAGCTCCCTCTCGGCCTGCTGGTAGTACTTGGCGGTGTCGACACCATGCTGGTTGTGATTCACAAAGTTGAACCAGGGAACCACCCCCATGAAGAGCGCCGAGTAGCGGCTCTGCCGGGCCGCCACGCCCTGCATGTGCGGCGTCAGCTGGCTCTCCCCGTACAGCGACTCGCCGCGCTTGACCTTGTCGACCATCTCGCGCATGTCCATCTCGCGCTCGCGCGCGTTCTCTGTCGCGCCATAAAATCGGACTGTCCCACATCGTCAGCTCTCCAATATTCAAAGCTATGGGAGGGTTGGTTCCATGGGAAAAAAAAGGTGTAAAAAAGAAAACGTACGGCTGGAGCGCTGGTAGAAGATGAGGAAACCGCCCGTCAGACCGATGGCGGTGGCCAGACGCATAATCTTGGGGAAGCCACCCTTGCCCGCGTGCGAAGGCGCGAACCGCTCGAGGACGAGCATCGCCGCCGGCGCAAACGCCGCCGCCAGTCCGCCGACGACGTAGTCCGACTTCCGCGCATACCCGACCACACGCTTAAAGTGCCTGCCAACCAGTCAACCATTGTTCCCCCAAAGCCCCTCCCACACTCATCTCAATCGCGGGATCGGGAAAGGGATGCCCTCGAGGATTCGTCGGTTCGTCCGGCGGGCCGCGGGGGAAACGTACGGGTCGCTGTCAATGAGCTATATCCATCAATCCCAGTCAGCTTGCACAATTCCTTACCACCAACCCCCCCATTGAGTCGTCAATTGGGCTCCAGGAAACATACCGGGTAGTCCGTCTTCAGGGCCTTGGTGGGCCCCGTGTATGTCGGCTGCGCCTGCTTGGTCGTGTTGTCGGCCATTCTTGCTGGGTGCCTTCGGGTCCGTGGAGTTGATCGCTGGGGAGATTCGAAGTCGAGCTGCAGAGGACGGATCTGGCGAGTGGCACCGGTCAGGTGACTTCGTTCGGTCTGGGGCGGTTATTGAAATCACGTGAGTCAATTTACCACCCTGCTCCCGCGTCGCGTCTACCCCCACCAGTAGAGACGCGTCTCATTGATAAGAGTACGTACGAGTACAGTATCCAACAACCATCATTCTCCGGTTCTGGAAATTGGCTTGGCCAAAAATTCACTCCGATTTCACTGGAATAATGCCTGTCGCAGTGGGCTCCAAGGCCAACGCGTCGAGGCATGATGACCTCGACAACTACGACATAGGCGACCTGTCCGACGACCCGTTCCGCTCCCCCAGCCCCGAAGCCACCACAACCTCGAAGAACAAGAAGCGCAAGGAACCCCCGACAACACAGTCCGCCCTAGGCATCGACGAAGAAGTCTCCGTACAGAAGCGTGCACGCGCACCCAACGTTAAACTCGACGAGGAGCGCCTCCTCGGTCCCGCGGGCATCCCGAAACTCCGCGCTCGTGCGGCGACGGGGTTGAGGCTGAAGGGACGGGGCCACGAGTTTGGTGATGCCCAGAGGCTGCTGTCGTTTTACCAGCTGTGGCTGGATGACTTGTTTCCCAAGGCGAGGTTCCTCGATGCGCTGGCCATGGTGGAGAAGGCGGGGCATAAGAGGAGGATGGCCGCCGCGAGGATGGAGTGGATCAACGAGGGGAGACCTGGCCGGGCAGGGGATGAGGAGGAGCGTGATCTGGAGCTGAGGGCGGGTTCAACGGGTACGAAAAGCCAGACCGAGAGACCCTCTACGCCGGCGGCGGGGGAGAGGGGCGATGTACCAGACGACGATGACCTCTACGACGCTACACCACGGAGAGCACCGCCCATGGTCCCAGTCGTCAATGACGAGCCTGATCCGGATGACTTGGAGGCTCTGATGGGCGAGGCAGGGGCAGGGACAGGGACACGGGACACAGCGCCAGCGACGAAGCAGAAGTCGCCGGCGCGGGACGAGCCGGATGACGACCTGGACGCTCTAATTGCCGAGGCGGAGAGTCATGATGCAGGTGGAGGTAAAGATGGAGGTGCGGCCAACAAGTCGCAGACGCAGGATCTGGTGGATGATTTTGCGGCGGAAGAGGCGGCCATGCAGGAGATGGAGGGTTTGTGGTGATGCAGGGCAGGCGGTGTATATGCAATACAGACCAAGGGGATTATTGTGTGTATACTTCCATTTGGATGAGTCGGGGAAAGCACATGATGAGCATGGCGTCACAGGGAATGACTTTTTATCCAGCACGAACAATTGAGCCTTGCATGCATACCTGGACGACTAGAAAGAGGTCCCTTTCAAACTTGAGAATTCATCAATACTGATACATTGGATTGACTTGATGATAATCTTAGCCTTCCACACCAAATGCAACTCCGTACGCCGTTGTACCTCTGGCTTTCCCTGCCATTTCCTCTTTGTCCCAACACCAACAGTAGAAAACATTGATCATGGGCTATCGTTTGAATCCGGGGACACACATTCTTCTTGCTCTCCTACGCATGCCCCGCCTCTTGTCTTGCTGCTTCTCCGTCAACCCCGCGTCCGATTGGAAGTTGTTGCGGATTGGTCCATCTGGGAACACTACACTCGGGTCGCAACCTCGAACCGCTACCGCTCTGCTGCCCCTTGCCGCTGCCCAGTCGCCGCTGCTCGGTCCTGATGGTCCAGAGCAGGGTCAGGAGGATTTCCCTAGAGGGCAGATCGATCCGCCTCAGACACTCCGTCAGCGCGTCGTCGGCTCCCTGCGACAGACTCGGCTCGATCTCGGCTCCGACCCGATCGTCGTGACCTCTAGACACCAACCGCAATGCCGCGAACGTCGCATCCAACAGAGGACGCGCCAGGTTCGGGCTGCGAGAAAGTATTCTCTTGAGGAGTCTGACTCTCAGGGTAGGGGCCTTGAGCTTCGAGGCCAAGTAGGTCTGCAGCGGAGTCGTTACTCGCTGGGAAGTCCGAGGGTTCGAGCCACTCGTTGAAGTCGACCGGCGGAGCGAAGATGTCGGTCGAGTCACCAGCCATATAATCGTAGTCAAGATCTGAGGGCTGGGGGCTATCGAGCATCCCGCTTTCAAGGACAGAGCAATCTGGGCCAGCGGTCGCTGGGTTGTCAAGATTGCTGAAATCGAAACCGTCAAAATAAAAGTCATCCACGCCCAGGGTGTTGAGCTTGGCGGAAGGCACGGCTCCTCCGACGTCTGACACTGCAGGTCGCACAACATCTCTGCAGGACGTTGTGTCATGTCGGAGGAGGCGGCTGGGGCCATTTCGGTGAGCTGGGCGGACTGGTCGACGGTTGGTTCTTGTTTCACGGGTTCGGGAGAGAGGGAGGCGGGGTTGACTGTAGGCGCCGCGACAAGGTCGTCAAGCGAGCCGGATTCGAGGCCCTGGCCGGTGAAGAGCTGGGCCGACAGGGTGTGTTCGAGAGGAGAGCCCGCCGGTACGGTGGGCACCACGCCGCTCGAGCGTTCGTACTGTTTCAGCTTTTCGAGGAGGGCAAAGTTGGCCTTTTCGACTTCCTTGAGCCTGAGCTCCAGTTCCTGGTTGCGCTTCTCGAGCTTCTCGGTCTCCTGTCTCTTGCGCTCGCGTGACGATTGGGCGGCGCGACGATTCCGCAGGACACGCTCGACGCGACGCTGTTCCTTTTCGTCCTCTGTCTTGGCACGCTTCCGGGGAGGCAGGTTGGTCTTGGGCTCGGGGAGGACCTGGCCCCATGACTTCCGCTTCTTAACTGGCTTCTTCTCACCATCACCCGGGGCCTTGGCGTCCTCAGGTACGGCCGAGAGGCGGGAGGGAGTGCAATCGCCCTCAAGGGACGATTGTGGCGTCATCATGTCCATGGGGTTAACGGTGGGGGACGATGAGCCCTGGGCGGGCGGGGAGAATAGAGAGGGGAGGTTGTCGCAGGGAGCGGACAGGAGCGACTCGGCTGGCGAGTACTCCATGGCTGCTGATGATGGTGGTCGGTGTGTAAATGCAGTGGTAGAAAGCTCGTTTGCGGAGGAAGTACTGAGGACGAGGGCATCCGAGGGCACGGGCTTGTTTGGGATATACGTGCAGTCGTAGTAAGGTAGAGATGGGGGGAGGCGGAGCGTCACCTTGATGCCTGGCACCACTCCATGAGCGACGTGACGAATGGATGAGTCACTAGTCCTGGAGACTTG
The DNA here is from genome assembly GCA_000769265.1 of Hapsidospora chrysogenum ATCC 11550. Taxonomy (NCBI): domain Eukaryota; kingdom Fungi; phylum Ascomycota; class Sordariomycetes; order Hypocreales; family Bionectriaceae; genus Hapsidospora; species Hapsidospora chrysogena. Next base: position 75,827 of record JPKY01000091.1, read on the forward strand.
GCGTTGGTGCCGGGAACAACAGAGGGTAGATTGGAGTCAATCCCGGGTTCGGGTGGTGGTTTGGGAGTGGAAGGGACATGTGTTCTTTTCTCGGGACTCCCTCTAGAACAGGGAAAGAGGGTCTCTTTATGTTAAGGACAAGTGGCAGGTTGGATTGTTGTGGCCTGAGGCAGAGATGCACGTGCCTCCGCCCCCCTGCATTGGCATCAGGAGCAGGATGCGCCGACCTGGAACCTTCCAAATCCGCCAGACCAAGTACCGCCCGATTAAGGCGTGCAGGCCGAGCATATGGATACACCCGGGGTTGCACATTTTATTGTGTCGCCTGGGCGGGGGGATCGGTCCGAGGGTCTCAGACCGTCTCCGCAGGGGCAATCAGGGGCGTCAGCGCCCACTATCGGCGCCTCCCTTCTAATAATAATTGTCCGCCCGCCCACCATTCATGTTACCACGTAGGGCTGGTGGCTGCCAGTACAGTACATACGCCGTCAGTGACTCAGCTCGACTGCGCCCACCTCTTTTTGCAACATGGCATTGTATTACGACTCGATTGGCGGGGATGATGCCGCTAGACAACCTGACCTGAGATTTGTATAAAAAAATGTATAATCTTGACCGCCGAGTCGAGCGAGAAAGATTCGATTCGTCCCAAATTCACAGGCACGGTAGGAATCTGATGCGCAGGCTGCGCCGGGTCCTGCGGAGGACAAACACACTCCGAAACCCCCTTTCGATCCCTCGAACGACGGAAGCAAGGGAACGTTCCCCACAGCAGTGACTGCACAGCCGCCTGAACGGGCAAGACGGCAGCTGGTTGTCAACAGCAGTAATTGATGCGATGCAGGCTGGCCAAGACCACTGTTTCGGTGGGGCGATATTAACAGATGATGCTCCGCTCAGGCTGCCCGGCCAAGTTGCACGGAACGTTCCATGCGGGTTGACTACTATGGTTCGTCGGCCTCTTCGGATAGTTCACGAGTACGGCTGTACGAGTGGGCTGCAATCAATGATTAGGGTTCGATCCTCTATTGTTGATCGGAGCCACGGTTCGTTGTTACAGGCTGACGGTGTGTGTGCTGCGCCTGACAGGAGTGATCCAGAATTGGATGATCCTTGATCCTCCGACTCGGCCAGCGAGGAATGCAGGCATCCCCCATCACCCGGCACGTACTCGTGCATGATCCTGTGGAAGCCCAAAGCATACCATACCGGCAGTATACGAGTAATCAGGAGTTGCCAAGGTTCAGTGATTTATGGCTGCCTCCAAGGCACCCGGATGGTTGACTGGCGAAAATATGCCTGAGCCTCGACTCCCGGGCCGCCAGCGAACTCGTGCTCTCGTCGATGGATGGCGCCTGCCTCAGACTGGCTTCTCCCAAGATGGTCCTTCCCGCATTGTAGCTCAAGGCAGTCGCGCCACGGCCACGCAGTGTTTGCCTAGTACAGTACCTTAGGCTACTACCGAGTGGGTAGGTACTGTAGGTAGTACGTCCTTTATCGTGTTCCCCTCCTCCGCAGTCCGCACCATAATTGAGGTTACCTGTGTGTACGCGCGGCTCCACATTCTCAGGAGGCGATTCCTCCGCATTCCCTTCCCAAATGGCAGCTGCTCCCCGACATGCCGACTCCAATCCTCCGCACTCCATATCGCAAATGATGGGAACCTCTGCACAAGTGGATTCTTGCAAACAGATCAGGTAGGTGCTGTGTATTTCCGTGTCTTCGCTTCGCGATCAATATATGTATCAATTATTAATTGCAATCCGAAGCGACAAATTACAGTGCGGAGTACGCGATATACGGGATGTTCATGGTATTACTATGGATGAGACGCAGCGCCCGCCTGTAATTCCACATATCGTGTTCGAGTACGGATATGTGTATTTTCGTGTGCCCTATAGCTGTCCAGGGTGCCCTGTTGGACCCCTACCTACTCCTGAATGATCAACGTTTCACCCATTGCCCCAAATGCCACACTGTGACACAGGCTGGCACCTCGCACACGTGCTAGGCTGTTTGGCTGTGCTACGAGTACTTGCTGACTGTTGGGGGGAGAAGAGGCCTCGGGCCCATTCTCTGAAACTTCCTTGGTTACGGTCAGCTCCGCCGCTGTGCTCGTAGTCATTTGAGTTAAACAGGGTGTGACATGAAACCTTAATGCCGAAATTCGACAGAATTATACTCGTAGTTCCGGAGTTTCTAGTACGGGGCATGAGCCGAGAGACGACGCTGGATATCGTGGCCTGGTGGCCCGAGCTGTCAAACACCCGTCACAAACGCATCAAGGAGCATGTCTCACGAGGTTATTTTTTTTTTTACAAGGTTTCTCGGGTATCGTCATGGCCGACGAAGTGAGCATTGAAGTACAGTTCTGCAATGGACGACGCTATCCGGCAGACGGCCTTGCCGGATGTCCCAGTGTACCCGAGCTCGTCGCCATCGTTTGGTGATGAGAGTTCAGGGTAGGTGAGGAGCGTCATCGGATGTGATTTCAGTGAACTTTGGGCTGTGCAACGTTTCATAACTTGTGCTATCCGTTACGTATTAATTAGTACTTATCCCTACCTAATAAAGTACTCATTTCCTATCGTAAGTCCTGGTATCACTCAACAGCATGCTCCTATGGCGTCACCTCATTCCCAAGCAGTCTTCCAATCTCTTCCGCAATAGCCATGATCTTCTCCTCCGTCAAACGCCGCCCAATGATCTGGACGGCCGCCGGAGCACCGTGATAAATTCCCGCATCATCTAGCAGCACAGTCAGCAATCAGAACGCGCACTTGCTTGCCTGCCTACTTCTTCAAGTTCAGCACTTACAATCCGCCTGCACGGCAGCATCAAGCTCAGAGAGCGGCTTGTACGACGTGTCCGCCACATCGACGCTCTTGTCCGCAAACGTCACCGGCACCACAACGCTGGTGAAATCGAGCAGATTCACGGCCGTCGCGTACCCGTAGTACTTGAACTGGTTGTGCCGCACGGCCGCCGTCGGCGTGATGGGCGCGATGATGGCGTCCAGCGACCGGCCGAGCTTGTCCTCAAAGGCCCGGATCCTGTCCAGGTAGTCGCACTGGTACCTCCACTTCTTGAGCTGCTTGTCCCAGACCTCGTTGATGTCCGATTTCGTGACGGTCAAGTCGACGAGTTCGCGGATGTTGGGGATGGCTGGTTCGCCGGACTCCTTGAGCACGGCGCCGATGTCCTGTTGTGATGATGGGTGTGAGTGACTCGGATCGCACCGGACAGGTGTGATGAAGGGGGGTTACTCACAGTTCCTCCGTCGGAGCTGTAGATGCTGTTGGCGAGTTTCCATGCTTCTTCGTGCTTGTACGGCTCCCATGGCTCAACGGTGTGGCCGGCGCCCTTGACCGCGTCCACGACGGTCTGCACCGCGCGGAGAATGGGTGGGTGAGGGAGAACCTGTTATCCTTAGCCAGGAATCCTCAACATCGCTCGGGAAGAGACTAGCTGACTAACAACACCGTCACAGTTGTAAAAGCCCAGAGTGAGGTCCTTGGAGGCAATCTTGGTCTTGATGGCATCCTCCTCCGCCTGCCGCCAGGGCATTGGGATGACCTTGGAGTCAAACTCCCACGGCTTCTCGGCCAGGACCGAGGTCATGAAGAGGCGCATGTCGGCGATGGAATGGGTGAGAGGCCCGCACACGCTGTGCACCGTCTCCTGGCCCTCCATGCTGTTGGCCATCTTGGCGTAGGGCAGGCGGCCGTGGCTGGGCCGGATGCCATACAGGAAGTTGAAGGCAGCAGGGACACGGATGGATCCGCCTGTTTAATCGACAATATCAGCACAAAGGATTCCTTGCGACGGAATAGCAGCAACACCAAGGACACACCAATATCAGTGCCGATACCAATCAACCCGCCCCGAAACCCAACCATGGCGCCCTCGCCACCAGAGCTGCCACCGCACGACCAGTTCTTGTTCCGAGGGTTGACGGTGCGGCCCATGATGTTGTTGATGGTCTCGCAGACCATAAGACTCTGCGGCACGCTCGTCTTGCAGAAGAAGACGGCACCGGCGCGCTGGAGGAGGCTCACAAGCACAGAATCCTCGGTATCGCGCTTGCCAATCCAGGCGACGTAGCCCATTGTGGTCTCCAGGCCCTGTGCATCTGCGTTAGCTGCCTGGGGAATTTCCGGTGGACTTTCAACCTGTCTTATACGGCCATCAGGATGAATGAACCCGGGACGGAGTGAAAGCTACCTTGATGCGAAGCTGGTCCTTGAGAGAGATGGGGAGGCCGTGCAGCGGTCCCACCGGCTTGCCGTTCTTGGAGATGTACTCATCCAGCTCTTTAGCTCGAGCGAGAGCCAGATCAGGGAAGAACTCGTGGCAGCAGTTGACCTGTGTCTCGGTATCAGCACGTCAGGCTCCCCTTCGCTCCGCTACATCGTTAATGGTCGGGACGCTGGGGGAGCAGTCTGGCCTAGCTTGCTTGCGCGAGCTCGGGCGAGGGACGTACGAGTTGATGCGCTAAAGCGGCCCTCTTGCAGAAGGCGGTCGTGACGGCAACAGAGGTGAGTTCCCTCGCCGCCATCTTCGCGACGAGGTCGGTCGCCGTCGACTCTGTAATGGCCAGCTCCTCCTGGGTGAGCAGCCCACTATCGCGGGGAACGGACATGACCGAGTCGCCGGGCGGCATAGACGTCAGGCGCCATTCGTCAGGGATGGCCGCCGCGATGCGGTTCCTGTGCTTCTCGGCGGTCTCCTGCCAGGTCATGTTGACTGTTAGAAGAAGCTCGAACTGAGGGTGATTTGGCGTGGTCTGAATCTCGGATTTGGCTGCATGTATGTGGATAGCCTGGGGGATCGGGAGGTGAGGGTGAGGGGATGTTGGCTGTGTGTGACTGGCACCCCCGCCTTTATAGGCTTATAGCTGCGATGTGAGAGGTCCCTTTCGCTCTCCAAGCAAGTCGAGCACGGAAAATGTGGAGATAATCGTAGCAGTACAAGAGCTTTGGTGATATCATACACTGACCTCCTTCACGGTCTGCACCGTGCATCTAAGGGTACATGTAGGTAGGCAGCTAACTATATACTACCTATCGAGGGTCCTCCCGGAGCCGACATCGGCAGCTGCCCTCGGAGGAGAGTCAAGATCACACAACGATATGCCTTCATGCAGAACCATTCAGCTCCTGAGCCTTTACAATGCATGTGATAAATCGATGAGTCCTATCTACAGTATCGCGGAGCCGCTCCCATGGAGTGGACTACGCCGGCGGTGGGTACCCAATATATACTCCCGTCCCCGCTTATTAAATGTGGTTATCGCTTGGTGTACCAGTAGGTATGTGTCTGCGGGGCCGATTCGACATCGTGGACTGATAGCCACTCGGCCGGGTAAATCCAACTTGGGTTGGGGGGTTTGTTGGTTTGGATGGATGGATGGAGCGTGCGTGGGCGGAGCGCCGGAGATGCTGATAAGTAACGGGGCGGAGGGCCCGGTATCCACATAACGAACCCGGGGAGAGCCGGAGAGGCCGGATTAGGGAGGTATAAGAGCTAATTACTACCAGTTGCAAATGGAGACGTGGTAAAAGATGCAGCATCTTTCAAGAAGAAATGGGGAAGAATGTTTGTTGGTGGAATTGACCCTTTCTTGCGGACGTTTCTGTATCGAGGATTTATCTAGAAGATGGGATCGTATGCCGAAGTAAATGCCGAATTGTATTAGTCGGCGGCATTGTTGAACCTACAGAATATCTTCTCCATAATCGTCCCCGCTCTTTTTCTTCACTGTAAGTTTGGTAAAAGCGCCAACTGACTTCAGCTTGCCGAAACTACAGCTATAAGAATCACTGGTGCCACAACACCAACTCCCGGAGCTGATGGGCTCACTTGACTATACTCTTACTAATTTCAAGACAGAGTGCAGGTGTTAAGATACTAAATCATCAGCAGCGCTGCCCACGGCTGAATGTGATGTAGGTATTCATCAAGAGTCCCTTTGATTCGTCTCCAGCCGTGCACAGGAGATCAACTCGGTGAACTTGGGACATGAGAGGAGCATCGCTTGAGCCCCGTCGAAAGAAACTACCATAGAAAGGCAATGACATGACGCAAGGAATCCAAAGGTTCCCCTGCAGCTAAGGGGGTGCTCGGGATAAACAATTGGATCCAAGACAAGACACCCACCAGAAGGAGGGCTGCTCGCTGACGTCGTACGGCCATTAGGATTTCCTGGAGACGGGTCCGTACATCGTCAAGCACGAGGGACGGCCCGTAACATGGCATCGGTGATCGGCGAGCAAGTTCCCTAGCTGCACATCCCTCGGCCGCCACGTCAGACGTGGAGCAGGGGCAGGAGAGGGAATGGTGAATGATCACCCTGAATCTGTGTCTCTCCCGCTGGCCGCATAAACCAAGAAGACAACGTGGGGGTTCATCATGATAATCCGCGGCAAACCCACCACTACGGGTTGCCGGACTTGACTCCGTGCACGCAGTCTGGCCAGGGAGGCGATGTCTTAGCTTGCCGCTGTGGATCTAGGTCTAAGACAGTTGGGGCTTTGGGTGGAGGTTTTGTCATCGTCTGTTATATGTATGGTACCATAGAAGACCGTTCCTGAGCAACCTAGATTATGACAGGTCATATCCTTACATATGATACATCAAGGATATTCGAAAAAAAGCAATATGGTTGCGGATGAGCCGGGTTTACAGTGCAGAGTGCGTATAGGGAAAGATCGACTATAAACGCCATTGTGACGGACATACAGTAATTAGTACATGTATCATTGGTATGCACATATCAGCGTCTAGGCCGACGGCTCCACGAAGGCAAAATCGCAACAAAGTCTTACCATTGGCATCATAACTCAGATGAGCGAGGACGCCACTATCCGTAACGGGACGTAACATATCCTGTCTTTTGTACCAATCATAGCACCCGATTCTTCTCATGTGCCAGTCATAGGCCAAGATGTTCCCACTCAAGAAGACGGGCGTGGTAGGATGCAATGACAAGTTGCCCATGCCGAACATATGCTTGCCGGATCTAACATGCCTGTGAGACATCTCTTTCGACCTTGCATCCATGCATTGTACATACTAGACTCACTGTCTCTCTTCCATAGTGGGATTCATCATTCGAGTGCTTGCGTTCGTAAACGCCGACCCCGACGTTACCCCCGACCGCCGAGAACCTGAGCCGGCATCAAGTTGTTGGGAGCTCGTCCGTCCGGAGGTAGAGGGCGGGTCCCATGTCCGAGTTTGGAAGCGCACGGGGAAAATAAAACTAAAGAATTCAGGAAAAGCATGTATGGACACGTTCCACATGGTCTTCCTGGCCGCGGGATGGACCCATACCTTGCCTACATGTAGGGTAGTAAGTAGTACACAGGCCGACTATGGCTGTCTCCGCTTTGAGTACGGAGTACGTCCTCGTACATTGGTCTTAATACTCCTGTTTATACGGTGACATGCCGGACCTGACTACTAGTATACAAGGAGTGTAACATTGACGGTATAATTCTAAGACTGGCAGTTGGAACATATTCCCACCAGCTAAATTATACCTCGAACTACCATCAGTACTATCGTACTCGCCCCTGTAGATAATCCCATCGTACAGATCTCCTTCGACGGACTTCACGGAGACGCGAAGTGGAATATGCACAAAACGGCCCCTTGCATATGCTAACGCCGATATGGGTGTGTCGCGCATGATGACTGCACACTCATGTAGCCGACATCCCACGTCTAGCCATCCAGATGTTTCGGTAAGGAACCCTAACCCCACAGTCTGGTGTAAGGCATGGGAACCCTGGTCATGCCATCATTGTTGGCGTACATGGGACTACATAACTTGTACATCCTCAAACGGGGCATAATGTGGTGATCAGGGTACCAACCCGGCCTTCTCCAGACCCAGACACCTCTGGAGTGTATTCCTTTCAGAAGAGGGCCTGTGGATTACGAGTACCTCTCTTATCATGCCCAGCAGGGTTCCTATCCTGTTGGGACCGACGGCAGTTGGAACCATACGCCCGGGGACCAGGGTCCAGAATTCCAACGGTAGCATTCCAACGAACGGAGCCCAGTCTCCACATGTCACAGAACTACATCATGTCTACGAGACCACAGGGAGTGTAGGATGAAGGAACCTGGCCCAACTCATGGGAGAGGGGCTGCATAGGTACTTCGGGAGGAGGATAATCCATGCCATCGGCATCGGTCGAACCTCACGGCGTGGGTATGTGTAACTCTCTTATTCGCTAATCTACAGATCAGACATGCATCTCACTTAGTTGTATGTAAATGTACGTAATCTCTGAAATGCAGAGCTTCGTTGTCTGCTCGCAACCAGGCCCTATTCTCTTAATCCGGACAAGATCCGCGAGCTCAACCCACCCTCCGGACCGCAATGTGCAAACGGAAGCACCGGCTAAAGGGGAGAGGAGGCAAACCAAAACTGGAACACACTCCCCTGTACAAATCAAAACGAGAGACCGATGTGATAGATCACAATTCATCATGGTCAGATTGTGACTTTGGCGAGTCTGCGGGGGGTGGACCTCGTCTGTTAGTGTGCGGAACGGCAGATCTGGATGATCTGAAAGAACTGTGACGATCTGACCCTCTTCACTCCTTGTTGTATGGTACTTGGTGACAACGAACACACCGGGATGATGGCTGTTTCATAAACATCTAGTCACGTATAGGATGGGTTATTATCGCAGAGAATAAGTGAGTTGTTGAAAAGTGGCTGTAGTGTTACCGTCACTGCCAAGTAAGTACCTAGATTACGTTCGGGAGCTCATCGATCAACTAGACGCGAGATCCGGCCCGGCCCTTGGAGCCCGGGCTATCTTTGTGTAGGGCCCCAGGGCGGCTGGTGCTAATGAATGCGTGTCTCACTTTTTGAACAACCCCCCCCCCCCCCCCTTATTAGCGCCATCGCGATACGGTACAGCATGTTCCAACCTACATGTACCAGGAGATATAGTACGGAGCAGACGATTGAGAGAAAAGCTTTCGTATTCGTATGCGGATAGGCTCAGTTGAAAAGATCACCGGCAACTGAGGTATCTCCGATGCTACTGGTTCCATATCGAATCGCCCCTTGAAGCCTCACATTCCTCACTTGCGTTATGTCGACTTCCTACGAAAGGCCCCGCTTCTTTATGACGGTAGTTGGCATGGGTCAGGCTGGTTTTTGGAATGGTCATCTCTTATCGCCTCCTGCTCGTCACATATGACATGGTTGTATAAGCCTAAGCCTCGAGAAAAAAGGGGTATATAAACATTGTGCAACCACCTGCTCTCCTGAACCAAACTTACACTCGACAGTCATTCAGACTTTGACCGCAATAGCTATTAGGCCTGCAGTCAGTCTCCATCCAGACACTTTGACTTTGACCTTCTTATCCAACTCCTCCCGCCTGCCCACCTCCCGTATTCACAATGGGTTCCATCGTTACCCCTGACCACTCCCTCGACAGGGACCTTGACGCACTCCTCAGAGAGGTTAAGCAGCGTCGGAACAGCCCGTCAGCCAAGGATGAGAGGTACCTGCCGACATTGGAAACCGGCCTCCAGGTACTCGCTCGCCGGGGTCCTAACCCCAACACCCAGGCCTGGAGGGATGCCATTGATTACGCTAGGGACGTTATCCTGAATCCCAAGGACGACTCCAGTAGAGCGGCCGAGACGTGGGCGCGATCCTGCTCCGATCTGGCCCGGGAGCTCATGAGCCGCTACGGGCCGAGCACGATCCAGGCGGCGAAAGACGGCTCTCGACGTATAATCGACGAGAATTTCGGTGGCGACGGGCGACGAATCCCACACGTCGAGAAGAAGGCGGCGTTCTTACGAAACTACAAGTCCCAGATGGTCCCTAAGGCGCATTATCCGGAAGACAACATCCTTGCCGTGGCCTGTTACGAGGTCGGGTTCATTAGCTGCGGCCTCGCTATGATGGCGTGGACGCCCACTGGCCTGGCTAGCAGGCTGGCGGCCTTGAATAGCTTTGCCCTCTGCGACGACTACGCGGGGTTTACCGAGAACGACTACGAGGTCCGTATCAGGATGACCGCCCTCGGCATGGGCGTGGCTGTGGAGATTGGTGGATGGAGTGCCAACGCCATTGTCGATGGAAGCTTACTGCAAGCTCAGGGCACCGGTAGGGATAGATCCGTGGACTCGGTCATGGCGTGGAGAGCCGTTAGTGGCTGCACAGCTCCTTACTGCGGGTACCTCGTAGGCGAGGGAACCCTCGAGGAGGGTACCGTCTCGCCGCGTGTTATGATGGTTATCCATGACCTTTACGACTGCCGAGCCGACGCCGCCGCCGGTAACCACGAGAACGGCGTCATCGCCGTCTACGGCCTAGGAGAGCCGGACCCATTCCACACCTACCTCGAGGCGCTACTCCGTCTATCCGTCTCGTCCCCCGTCGCTGCTCTTTACACCATCGCGGGCATGACGATTGTGCAGTACGTGGCCGCCCGCTACGGCACGTGCGAGTACAAGGGCGACACCGGACGGTCGCCGTGCGACACGTGCATCAGTCTCCTTCGTGAGGCTACGGCAGGCGCTGGGCTCCAGTGGGCTCCGGAGGAACCGCCGCGTACCTTTGCCGAGGCCGACAAGGTCCGCAAGCTCGCCAAGGACCTTTTCGACAACTACAACGACAACGGGTTGATCCAGCAGGGCATCAGCTGGTTCCAGCATCTCGTGGCCAGCGGTGGAATATGGCGTATGGATGTGCTTTCGGAGGGCGTCGACGCGGTGGACACGGAGAACGAGTGGGTCTGAAATCGGATTGCTGCCGGCTCATGTACGTGAGAAGAGTCAGTCTCGGTTCTGGTTAATGGATCAAAGAATATCTGCGCGCACCCTAATCACATAACCATGAACCTACTCCCAGACGGTATGAATGTGACGGGAAATTCACATTGACATAGGCTCTTACCAGCGGGGATGCTCTGGCAGCATTGAGACTTGGAAGGATGTTTGCCGCCATACTAGTAGTGGATTTGAAGGTGGTATGACCGTAACGATGGGTGTGGGGGAGCAATTGGCCAAGAAAGCTCGGGGTCAAAATCAAGTTGATTGATGTCGAAAGGAGGAGACGCCGTATCGTGCCCCTCCAAGGTCGAAGGTTCCGTGTAGAAAGACCCCTCTGCCGGCTGGTCATTTCTTCCTTGGGCGGGATGACGTACTTTTGATGTAAGGTACCTGACTAAAAAGGTACAATGGCGGGCAGCCCCCCCACGGAAAAGGATGCCGGGAGTAGAAGCCTAATGTAAGCCCAATATGGGTTTTTACTCTAGGTAGGCACTGACTATTAGTGAATACCTGCAATTGTCCGGGGACCCCTATGTATCCCTGGCTCTCGAACTGTTCCTGTCAGCAGGGGTGGTTTAGTAGTAGCTAGGTTTTAATGTTGCGTGATTTAACCTCCATATCCCAGGCCTGATGACGTCGTTTGGTAAGAACATCGCAAAAGGCCAGGTAAGGTACCTGTAGTACCTACCTTAGTACTACTAGTAGTAGCTGGCGTGCTTACCAGTAGGAGTAGTTGGAAGGCGTCGTGCCACTGATGTCGATAAAGAACGAACAGGCAGCTGCCCTCTATTAGGTCGGATCGCTGGACATGGCATCAATGGGGCAAAGCGGGGTCAAAGAGAGGGGGAGGGGGAAAATGCCAGAGAGGACAGCAGAAAGACAGCAAAAGGACAGCACAGCAGAGGGACGGAAGATGAGCATCCTTACGGGCGGGCAGCTTTGGTGACAGGATGAACAACCATCCGGCAGTTGTCGAATTGTCTGCTGTCTCGTGCGCAGGTCCGTTCGTATCCGTATCCAATTCGACCCCTGCCCCGAGTACCCACCCCACTTCTGGTTCAGATCCTTCGACGGGGCTTGGCTGGATGCAACCAACAACTAAAGGAGGGGTTTGGTTTCTCCCTGCCTTGGCGTCGCTCCTTAAGGGGAGTAAGAGTATTTGCTTTATATCCGTAGAACATCCAGCATTTGCCGGTAAGCCCATGCGTCACCACTGCCGCTATCATTGGGATGATTTGTACTAAGGAACGCGCCTTTCCACTTTGGTATTCGTAGCGGCAGGGGAATATTTGTTCGTCCAATCGCTAGCGGTCAGCCACTCGTTTAATCCACAACCAGGCCGAGGGCGGGTGATGTTTTCTTGGGATGTACTACTAGTACAGTAGATAGGTAGGCTCTGATGACAGTATCTGTTCGGGTGGTGACATGCGTGATGTGGAGCAGATACCAACCATGGCACCAAAAAAAAAAAAGAAAAGAAAAGAAAAAAAAGAGGTGTTGAAAACCCCAGGATGAGAGGCAAAAATGAGGGACCCTTGGATAAGGGTAGTCCAGTTTATCTTGGGTTTCGGAGGGGAAGCTCCCCCCGGGTCTCTTCCCTGTAGAAGTGGGTGCCCCGCAGTTTCCCTGCCGTAGTGGAGGCCCGCCAGCCCCGATTGGAGTCTAGCGCAGACACCACTCGAGACAGCATGACGTAAACATGCAGAAGTGCCAGAATTCACCATTCCAGCAGGCATCGAATTCTTGTTTTTCCGTATCTGCTAAGTGGGCCACTGGGAACCCCTCCCCACAAGGGATGCATTGTGGTGGCCAAAATGTGGCCCCCCATCCGGTCGCACTTGCCAATAGTTATCCGTGTCACATCTCGGAGCGGGCGCCATTGGATGAGGAGCTGCATTGGCACAACGTAGAATGTACAGTACATACAGTAGTACGGCGATGCTCGTCCGCTCTTTCCGCTGGCAGGAGCGACCCAGGGTCCAGTTTTCTCAGGGGTCCAGCAGTCCCCCAAGTCCCCTACTTCAACAAAAAGGAGCCCAGTCCTCCTCCTCGGGCTTTCGTCATATGAACAACAACACAGGCTTTCATCTCATGTACCTGTGCATACACAATCACATCGAAGTTCTAGATCGGAAAGCCGGACTGACCTCTCCCATCGCCCCAATCACCGCGATTGCCCTCGATGATCTCCACCTCCAACTTCACCCTGTCGAAACGGGAGCGCGACCTCTCGACCGACTGTTTCTTCCCGCAATCCAAAAGAGGCCGCATGGACTATGGCCCCAACGTCGCTACTAGCCATGCCGCGCCCTACCAAACCACAGACATGAACGTGCCCGACTGCCCGCCTCAAAATATGTGGGATCAGATGCGGGGAACGACTCACCATGGGGCTCGGCCCACGAGGGAAGAGGTCCTCAACACCCTTGCCTGGGACAAGGACGCCAGGCATTTCCTGGACCAATCGTTCCCCGGGTATCCCACCTCGCACTCGGCCTCCATGGCCGGCGGCATGAACCCATCGCAGAGCGCGCCGGCGCCGCCCCGATACAACCCAGACCACGAAGTCGAGTTCGAGTTGCAGACTTCGATGGGAATGGTGTGGCGGCCCTCGCCCGAAAAGTCGCCGCAGAACACCACCTTCCATGACATAGACATGTTCCCGCCGACCGATGTCGGCTCCCCGAGCCAGTGGCTCGACACGCAGTATTCCCCCCTCTTCAATGACGGTGGTGCCACAATACCGAGCACATCGCAAACGCAAGGACCGAATGATGGCCTTGGTTACGCCGGTATGGCGACAGACTCCCGCGACCGCGGTCTGGATCAGACCGTCCAGAACCTCGACCGACTGGAGGCCAGTCTGCAGGCCAACACGAGGCTGCAGATGGACTACGTCAACGGTGACCGGCGCTCGGGTATACTCCAGTAACTGGAAGTCTCATGATGGCTATGATTTTTTTTTTCTTGGCCTGTTGTTTTAATATTTTACCGATTTTGCGAGGCGTACCTTGGGAGCGACATGTAAAATTAGTTGATTCGAGCCACATGATTGACCATGTCGATTCCTTGTTTGGACGGAACACTTTTCAACGGACGAGTAATTACCTCCAAGGCTGGTTAAGGCGTTATATTAATTATTAGATTATTTATGTTACTTAATCTTGCACACCCTCCCGTAACTCACCTTTGATCATGTATGTTTCTCCATCCACATTTGGCATTTCGCCACAGACCAGACCACCCTCCCTCAAGTCGTGCCAGCCAACCTGGGAGCTATCATCGAGGGGGACACTTTTGCGATTTCAAATTTTACTTGTAGCTAATGACTGCCACTTGTTGCAGTCGATGCCGCTTCTAGAACCGATCTTTAATGCAGCTCCTCTGCTCGAGACCCTCCAGATGCTGTTCAGTGTTCCTCCCCCTCAGGCTGGGCACGGTGTCGTGCGGTTACCGTGCGGCTGGTGAAGTATATGACACACGCTCAATCAGGAAGGTGAGGCCCGGAACTTTTCGGTATACTTTTGAGTTCATGCTACCACCAGCCATTGAAGGCGAAAGAGGGGATCGAATGAAGGAAGAGTTCGGGGGCCCACGAGCTCGGCTTGGCAACCTCAATCTCAACCTCCAACACTTCGGTCCNCCCCCCCCCCCCCCTCCCGACCCCTTGTCCAGGACGGTTGGACCACCGATTTGGTAGCATCGTGCGCGCGCGCTGGGCATCGACTTTCCTCCGCCCTTTTCCGAGATGAAATGCAACCTGATGCGTTCAGTATTATTGTTTCGGATTGATCCGGTTTTAAACTAGTGGAGACTGGAGAGGGGAAAACCCTGGTCGAGGTGGGTATTATCAATTGGGTCAATGGAGATCGCGTCGCCGCCGTTCATCCGGAGTTGGAGAGGAGTTTCTTAGTATGATACTGTAAGGATTTTTATGAACAATATTATGGGCTTTGTTATGGTGTCCAGGGAGTAGTACTTGGACAACCAACGTGGAACCAAGGGGTAGTATTTACAACACGCACATTTCAGCTTGCAGGGACCATTCCCCCCTCGAGACATTCGGCTACCAGCCATGTAATGTAGCTTCTTGAACTTGTAATTACTACTGTAAATGTTGTTATTATAGGACAGACACGGACACGTATTCTCGTGCGCGGGGTCGATACTCGATATTACTACACTACATCCGCCAAGGCGGCACTCGAGCTGAATCCGGCCACCAGCCCGCAGGCCAGTTCATGCAGGGCCAGCCCCATCCATCTAGCGCGGCCCTTGCCCAGAGGGGGCGCCATACCATACGTCCATACGTCCATTACCCATCGGCAATGGAGTGCGCAGCACAGACCCGGCCTGGCCCCCACGATGCGACGGCTGGACTTGTTTGGCCCACGTGCTGCCCCGCTATCACCCACCTTCCCTCGAATGAGGCTGGTGGTGATGCGCTGTGCTCCGTGGATGGCTGGATGCCACATCGACGGTGGGGGGGGCTCAGCTTGGCTGGCGGCTGGGGATTTCTGGGGTGGGCGCGGGCCGCCGGCCAATCGAGACAATCACGCTGCCATCGTGTAGCCGCCCTGCCGAGACCGCCTCCCTGGATTAGGGAGGTGGTCCGAGAAGAGAGACTTTTGGGCCACGGGGGACGCGTGCTCGTGGTTCTCGGCGTTCCAGGGCGGGACATGAAGGGAGGACTCTCCATTTCAACCGTGAAGGGAATTGGTATGTACATGTGTATATATGTATATATGTATATAAATATATATCATATATGTCTGTCTCTAAACCAAGGAGGTCAATCCCATCGTGAACTCTAGAGCGAGGTCCTTGAATATCCACGTCGCGCTGCTCCCATACAACCAACCCCCACGTCAACCTCCACATCATGAAGCTCACCGTCGCCCTCCTCACCCTCGCCGCCGGCGTCATGGCCATGCCCAATCTGCAGCCCCGCCAGAGCCCCGTGGCCGTCACCGACGAGCTCTCCTTCCAGCTCTCGCTACCCCAGTTCACGGCCCGGCGCAACGCCAGGGACCCGCCGACGCTGGACTGGTCGACGGACGGGTGCACATCCTCACCGGATAACCCCCTCGGGTTCGACTTTGTCGTGAGTAACTTTGACTCTGCCGATTGTGGAGCGGTCGGGAACTTGGACGGGGCTGACCGGCGATCGTACACTTGTATATATATAGCCCGCTTGCCATCGCCATGATTTTGGGTACCATAACTTTCGGGATCAGGGGCGCTTTACGGAAAGTAATAAGCTCAGGATTGACAACCAGTTCAAGAAGGAGTATGTGTTTCTCATTCATCACTTTCCTTCATTCTTACCCCAGCCACCCCAATATACGACAAGAATGGTCGTATTGCAAGAGGCTGACCTCGAAATTCCTTCCCTTCCCCCCCCGCCACACAGCCTCTACTTCCAATGCCAGAGCGAGAGCCCCCGGTTCATCTGCAACGGCCTGGCCGAGGTGTACTACGCCGCCGTGAGGGCCTTTGGAGGCGACGACGCCACCCCGGGCAAGCGCGACGAGGACCTCGTCGCCATCTACGAGGAGAAGCTGGCGATCTACAACGATATGGTCGAGGAGGCAAAGGCGTTTGGTATCCTGCCCGAGCTGGAGTAAGACTTAGGGAAGAAACGGGTTTGGATGTATGTGACATGATGTGATGAGAAGCGTGGGTGACGGTATATATATGAGAATATGAATATGAAAACATGCCTTTTGATTGATTTTGGGATTCCCTGTATTTGATACGGGGGGTTTCATAGTACTTCTGTCCCTCACCCTAACGGACGCGTCACTTTATATTACACTATACAACGAGGCATCCAGGGTTCCCGGCCAGTGTCTGATTAAATTCTGCATCCACCCATCGCCGGATGTGCTCCGTGGTCGCACAACAGACGCCAGGGCGCGGCGCTGGAATGTGATGCCGTCGTCGCGTTCCAGGCTGTTTTCCGCACGTAATTACTACATGGAAACGTAGGTCGTCTTCGAGAAGCATCTGCCATTCTACGCGTATAAGTAGGAGGAACCCAACGCTCGCTTTGCGGATCTGTCCTGAACGTGTCGGACTAACATGGAGTTGGCAACGTCCGCACTCCGCACCGGTTCGGCGCGTATAGACCAGAATCCGGGCCCTGTCCGAGGGCTCTGGCGAGACAAGACACCGGCTGGGTGAAAAAGGGCCAGGTCCCGGCACCTCCCTAGAAACAACTCCCGCTCCCCCCGCACCTAGCCCGGTCGTGATAGAACATGAGTCGGGGTTCGGTCTACTCGGGATTATAGAGGGTCGGACCCCTCATTGTGCCGCTCCCCCGCCGGATGGATGATATGGATGTCACCCTAGACGGGGATCCCCGGGGAAGCGGGACATGCATGTATCACAGCGTCATATGTGGGCGATGTAAGCTTGTCTCCTCATCAACCAACACGCTCCCACACGTTTAGACCATGTCAGTCGGCGATTAGGTGCCGGGTTACATGTAATCCTCGGGCAGCATGCCAATGAGTGTCTTCTTCGAGGTCTGTTAATCAGGGGGGATTCATGGCCGAGAAGTCCTTGGACTTGAATGTGCAAGAATCCCAGAGCCCAAATCCAAACCTGAACATGCGTTGCTTGGGCGGTGTTGGTGGGCTCCAGTGTCTCGATGAGTGGCGGTGGTTCCCCCTCATCTTTATGATCTGCAGCCTCTGCAAGTGATGACACCTCGTTCCGGCAAACGTTATACCCGTTCTGTCAACTTTGCGGGGTGCATGGGTGCTGGGCCTCGGACCACATGGAGGAGGCTTGGAGGCCTTGGTAAATCCGAAGGTGAGGATCGCGCGGAGTCTCGTCTGTTATATATGAGTTGTGGACGGGATATTCGAACCTAGGCAAACACTTGTCTTCCTAATAGGTCCTAGCTTAAAGAATTGACTAGAGGAATATCCCACGCAGCCTCGCACCCATGGAAACTGATTCTGTCCCAGAGAAGCACCGAGCCGTCGTCTATGACAAGCCAGGGGAGCTGTCGACAAAGGTGGTCGAAATCGACACCCCTGAGCCGGGTCCTGGGCAGGTCCTCATCAGAATGTAAGTCTCTTCTGTCAGCAAACCTCCTTTTCACTACGCGGGAGGAGCAAAACATACTGACAGCGCGGGGACATGAAAGAACTCATAGCGGCGTTTGCCATTCAGACCTGAGCCTCATGCTCAATGCCGTGGGTGAAAGACCCGTGTCCAGTCATGATATGCTCTGCTCACCTACTCCAGTGGGCAGGCTTCCCCGACTTCACCACCAGCACCCAGGTCGGCGGCCACGAAGGCATCGGCCACATCGCCAGGTTCGGCCCAGACACCTCCGACAAGACCGAGCTGAAACTCGGAGACCGCGTCGGGATCAAGTGGGTTGCGTCAGCATGCCTGAGGTGCCCGCCCTGCCTGGCCGGCGCCGAGGGTCTCTGCAGGAAGCAGCTCATCTCCGGATACTCGTGCCCGGGGACCTTTCAGGAGTATGTGCTCAGCCCTGCGCACTATGTTACGCCTATTCCCGACGGTCTCGATAGTGCGGTCGCGGCCCCGTTGCTCTGTGGCGGCGTCACGGTGTACTCGGCCATGAGGAAGAGTGGCGCGCAGGCTGGAGACTGGGTTGCCGTGAGTGGTGCTGGAGGTGGTCTGGGCCATCTCGCGCTGCAGGTCGGCAGGGCCATGGGGTTCCGCATGCTCGGGCTCGACATGCCGGGCAAGGAGGATCTCATCTTGGAGTGCGGTGCCGAGAAGTTTGTCGATGTTACAGGAGACGACGTCGCGAAGGAAGTGCAGAGCATCACAGACGGCGAAGGGGTGACGGCCGTGGTCGTCTGCAGCGCCAGCAACGACGCCTACGCCACCGCCATGGGCCTGCTGAGGTTCAACGGGACGTCGGTGGTCGTCGGTATGCCCGACGGGGACCCCCTGGCTATTGCGGGCGCGATCCCGGGGTTCATGGTTGCCAAGCAGAGCCGTATTGTGGGCAGCGCTGTCGGTAACCGGAGGGAGGCGGCTGAGATGCTGGCTCTGGCGAGCCGTGGTCTGGTTACGACGCGTGTTACGCTGCGGAGTATGGAGGGTTTGGGAGAGGCGTTTGAGGAGATGAAGGCGGGGACGGTTAGGGGGAGGTTTGTGCTGGAAATGTGACGGCGAATCGAATATGTACGAGGCTGTATGGTTGGTTTGTCTAAGTTACAGGATAGACATGAAGCTCGTGTTCTCATGCCGTCTAGTATGTCTTTCTAGAGTGAGGTATAGTGCAAGTAGTGACATTACATGATTAACGCTCGAGCACTATGTACCTGTATCATGTAATACTACGTGTAAATGCAAGTCATTTTGGAGCCTTAGCAGAAGGACGATAGATTAGTGAAATAGAACAGATATATATATATATATATATATACAAGGCCCACACTCCTAAACTCTCTTTAAATACTTATTGACGGCGACTGCAACTGTCTATGACGTTAGCAACACACGGGGTCATCTTTTATTGAACGCTTGGATGCCGGTCTGCTAAAACGTTGAGTTCCATGCCAAGGCCCCGTCTCAGACGCATTGTCGATGCAGACGGGATTGTCCCACTTGAAACGGTAGACACCTCAGACTGGACTTTTTTTTCAATGCCAGGACCTTTCCTTCTTGATACAACATTTGCAACCCAGGCAATTGATTCATGAGACTGAAAGTACGAGTATTGTCGATATGGGAGATTTATACATCAATTTTGCCCCTAAAGATATTGACTGGTTGATATCGTACAAGTTGAGTATACCATACGAGGAGTAATTGCTATCTATACTTGCGTTTATATCCACATTTCAGCACTCACTGTCCACTCGAAACCGTAGAAAAGGCATGAAAAACGCTAGGCGAGAATTCATCCCCCATAAGGTTTAACGCCTCGCAGGAGTCAAAGAATCCGACCGTAAGCTGACAATCACCACTCACCAAACACTCCTATGCGGCACAGGAGGCCCTCCATCCAGAGATGATTGGGCGCGCATCAGGGCAACGAACCCACCGAGGATCCCCCGTAATCACCCCCTTGGCATGCCGCACGGCTCTTAGGAGTGATCTACAAGCCCAACTGCCGCATATTGCTGTCCGTGCCCCTACAGTATGTAACATGCTTCCTTCCGATTTCATGCCGCCCACAGCTGGCTTGAAACGCCGCTGCTGCCTGAGCCTGAGCGGGCCGGGACGGAGGAGTGCTTGGACGGGGAGGGGCTTATGGACGGCGCATAGATGGGAGTTATTTAACTTCCAAGGTATATCCGTAGTCGTTCCTGGTTTCGGGGCGTACGGCAAGATTATTCGCCTTGAGCTTCACCCGGCCCCCGGCGATACTAGCCATCTGATCCAGACGACATGCTGTTCCCGTTCCCGCGTGCCGTCGTGGCAGCGGCCTTTGCGCCCTTGGCCGCCGCCGCCGCCGCCTCCGTCTCCCACAGTCGCATGCATGCTGTCGCCGACCAGGACCTCCACGATCGTGCCGTCGAGATGTGGCGCACGTCGGACACCATCTGCGGCTTCACGAACCCGCACCAGGGCTCGAGGGCGCTCAGCACCGTGCAGAGGATACAGAGTGCCGAGGACGCCGACGACATGCTCATCAAGGCGCAGAAGACGGAGCCCATCACCGTCGTGGTCAATCTCCATGCGGCGCTGCCCGCCAACGTGTCTGATAGCTACGTGTCGGAGGAGCAGCTCCAGAAGCAGTTTAGGGTGCTGCAGGAGGAGTGTACGTCCCATTTGTCTTTATATACTTGATTAGTAGAAGCCTGTGGCTGACCATGAGCGGTGTAACTATGCATCAGACGAACCCCTCGGGATCGAAATGAAGCTCGGAAACATCACCCGCAACTTGGACAACAGCCTCACCAAACTCGAAATGACCTTTGACGACGAAGGCGCCCTGAACGGGTCGACCCCCGAGATCGAAGCCTTCTGGAGGAAGCGCCGCACGGGCGACTACCGCACCCTCAACATCTTTGTCTACGAGCAGATGGCCGGCGCCCTCGGCGCCTGCAACTTCCCGGACGAGGACCGCACGGAGGACACCTTTTACCTCGACGCCTGCCACATCGTCTCGGACACGCTCCCGGACTCCGGGACCATGGGCGTGTGGAACGCCGGCGGCGGTGCCGTGCACGAAGTCGGGCACTGGTTCGGCCTGTTCCACGTCTGGGGCGACAGCTGCGACGACGAGGGCGACCTCGTGGCCGACACCCCCGCGCAGAGGAGCCCGAGCATGAGCACGCCTAGCTCGCCTAGCTGCGAGCGCGTCAAGGACTCGTGTCCTAACCATGAGGGGCATGATAGCGTGCACAACTTTATGGACTACTCGGGTGATGACTGCGTGTCCGAGTTTACGCGGGGGCAGAAGACGAGGATGCATACCATGTTTCAGAGGATACGGGCCAAGAAATAGGGGTCTGTCGTGTCTGTCAATGAGTGGCATAATGGCATTAGCGACATTGTATATATATGTGTCAGTATATATGGGTCCAGGCGAGTCTCATTTGCACCTTGTGTGTATACAGTACTAAACTCATAATGTGTATATCTCTATATCCTCTTTTAGTAAATCCAGGCAATTGGAACTCTCCATTTCGAGCGGTGTCTGCTCTGAAAGTCTTATGTACATGTAACCCAACGTGCGGGTGCGAGGGAGAGCTGGGACATGGTCTTTCGAAGGAGCAGGAAGACGGCCAATCAAGTAATTATGCCTCTGGCGTTAAGATAAAGATGTCTCGAACAGCATGGGCTTCTTTGATCAGACACATTGTCCGACGTACTATACTGATTTAGCTCTGTGCGGCCGATGATCTCATGCCCATGAAGGCAGAGTCCGCTCTGGTCATACCAGATCGGCCTGGGAGCACCCATTAGCAGGGACAAACAAGCTCATAAACCGATAATGCAGGCCCGATATATACGCAACCCCTTCCCAACACGGACGCCGCTCCGCTGTCAACGTCATCGTCTCCTCCCGGTCCGTGCGGGTCATCATGATCCGACCCGAGTCACCCGACCCGGCGCCGAACATTAGTACCGGAAGACACCTCGCCGGCATCTATGTAGATTTTTCCTCTCAACTCAGCTCTCTCTATGCGTGCTTATCGCTCAAACCCACCAGGTAAAAAGGGTGCCTGCCCTGCCAAACCTGCCACTAGTCGCTTTCACCACTGCCGCCTGGCCCCCTTAAGCACGCCGCATTAAGTAAAGTATGGGAATATCGGCCGCCGATCTGCAGATCGTTTCAAGTTACTCAACCACAGGGCGCGCGACCTTTTGAAACAGGCAACCCAACCGGCTAGGAGTGCGACAGCGCGCGCGACAGGAGAGAGGGTATGACTTGGAACCTCGTGGGCGCTTTGATTCGGCGACGTCATCTGCTGCATCAGCCGCCCATGAACCACTCACGTCCACGGACCTGGGATGGCAGGTGGTTGGTGGAGAGACGCCTCTGCCCTTTTGCGTACCTGGACGACCTACCGCATTCGTTGATTGCGCCGGCCAATGATGGTCTTGATATCTACTGCTTCGAGGAGCTGCGAGCATTGATGTGCGGTCTCCTGGGGGACTTGCTTTCTGAGCCATCTCCACGCTACCAGTGAGTGAGTATGTTATAAAGAGTGCGTGAGGTATCGATCAGGTCCTTGGCACCTACGACTTGGGGGAATCAGTAAACCGAGCCGGTTCTCACTCATCCCACGAATCGTCACATCATCTCAAGATGGCTTCCCTCCGCACCCTCGCGCCGCTGGCGGCCTTCGTCGCTTCTGCCACGGCCTTCACAGGCCTCAAGACCTGCGATGCCGACCTCCCCATGTCGTGCCAGAACGACACCGCCGTCGAGGACACCTGCTGCTTCGTCACCTCGGGCGAGATTCTCCTGACCCAGTTCTGGGACACCGAGCCCGTCACTGGCCCGGCCGGTACTGCGCCCTCAACCCCTCTCCCCCCTCTTTTCCCTCTTCATGTAAAAAACGGAGGGCGCGTGTAATACTGACTAACCCCAATGACCAGACTCCTGGACCATCCACGGTCTCTGGCCCAACTACTGCGGGGGGGACTACCCCTCCAACTGCGACTCCGACCGCGAGTACACCAACATCACCGACATTCTCACCGAAGGGGGCGCAAAGGAGACCCTCGCCGAGATGGAGAAGTACTGGAAGGACTACGAGGGCGACGACGAGTCCTTCTGGGAGCACGAGTGGGGCAAGCACGGCACCTGCGTCAGCACTCTCGAGCCCGAGTGCTACGGCGCCGGTTTCGAGCCCGGCCAGGACGCCATCCACTACTTTGCCACCACCGTCAAGCTCTTCAAGTCGCTGCCCACCCACAAGTGGCTCGCCGATGCAGGCATCACCCCTTCGGCCTCGGAGAAGTACCCCTTCAAGGACGTCAAGGCCGCTCTGGAGAAGCAGCACGGCGCCAGCGTGTCGCTCAGCTGCGATGGCGACAAGCTCAACGAGGTGTGGTATGCCTTCAACGTCAAGGGCTCGCTGCAGGAGGGCGAGTTCAAGGCCGTCGACCTTTCCGGCTCGACGAGCATCGCTGGGGACTGCTCCGACCAGATCTCGTACCCGCCCAAGACCGGGGCCAACGCGACTCGCTCTGCTTCTGGATTCAAGCCCCAGACTCGCCCCTTCAAACCCCTGGAGCCTGTCAATGTTGGTCAGAACTGAGGTGGATGCTAGGCAAGGTCCCCCTCACTGTTAAATAGGAGTCCCTCCCTTAGGAAAGAATAGCGCCATGCAGCACGGGCTGAAATGGAATGAATAAATGAGCCGATACCCAGGTCTGAGTTGTGGGAACAAGCCGCCGCCCTATCGGATACCATCTGCTGTCGTGACGAAAACATCTATTCGAGTAGCCCGAAGTTTCCAGGGTTGGGGATCAAATTAGTGATCCTTGGACTGTGTGTATATATGTAAGATGAAACGTTCGTATCAATCGTCACGGGCAGTCTCGCAGGACGCGAGGCAATGGCTGGGCCCGTGCTCTAGAGTAGATGCTCCCGATGACCACGGGTGCCGCCGGCCGGCAGACCACATCATTTCTGCGGCTGGCTGGTCCCCCGGGCGCCCTGCTCGAGACCGGGGAACGGCCGTGGGCGTGAGCTCGTCCATCCAAGGCCGTTCGACAGACTACAGGCTGTCACGTCGGTTAGCAAGATCCGCAGCAGCTACAAGGTGCCCGCCCGGGCCGGGTCCTTTCTCCGCCGTGCGCGGACACGATCCTAAGTGATGGGAAAGGCTTCGGCGAGAGCGCCAAAGGTTGCGGCTTCCGGGAAGAGGACGGCATCGTCTTCGTGCTCGGTAACCATCGTTCGCTGGGTTGTCGTTTGCAGGAGAAGTCGCGAGCGTATGATGCACGGCATCCCGCCGGCTTCGTCTCGGTTGGACAGGACCCAGGTCGATTGACGGCGTGAACGGGATTCATGACTTTCGGTCCCCAGTAGCATTACCTAGGTACCCAGGCAAGGCTGTCTCGGTCTAGGGAGCGATGGCCCGGTGGGATGGGGTTCTTTGTCGCGATGGACGTGTCGGTCACGTGCCCACGCGTCGCCGCGTCTTCGGTCTTTCTTCCCTCATCATCACCCCAAGACCTCAAACACCATTGGATTTATTCATGTCGTCACTATTTCGACGTCGAGTCCTCCTCCTCTGCCAGTTACATCTACCTTTTCCAAGCTGAAGCTGGTCCTCCGAGTTGATCAAGGCACGGAGCACAACTGTAGATCCAAGTTCTAACGACCCAAGGTAAGGAAATCTGACCACTTGCACAACTACGAATATCTCACGGTGCGCACCGATTTTGGAGCCACTGGCGTGGGATGGGCAGATGACCCTATGGTGATAGATGCTTGCCATCCACCCACCCAACACCACGAAAAGAGGGCTTCAATAGAAGAAACAAGAAAAAAAAAAACATCACGGCGATAAATTGAGCACACTGAAAGCTCTTCGAGCACCCGAAATCCCCTTGCTGTAAGCTCCATGAAGAGTGACATCCGTGAATCGTGGCTGTTGGTCTTCAAACAGAACCACGCGCCAAACCAGTGCCCTACCGTTTACAAACACGTCTCTAAAATTCCCGGCTACCTCGGCCTAGAGGGATGCTGAACGAAACTAATGATTGACACGTAGGTCCTGCATGGTCTTGCTGACTTATAGATGGGAGTTAGCATCGTCTTTGCTAGCTATAGTTTCAAAAAAAATTAAAAAAAAATCCCATAAGAGGATCCAGACCGACTCTTAAAACACGGACATAAACATCTGTATAAAGGCGCACAGAATGATTCCAGCAGCCAAATTATGAAACATGACCAGGGAGCATCCTGAGCATACCGGAGCCGTAGTTTTCCAAGGTTAGTGAAACCATCTTGCCCTGTGAATGGCCTTGTCATCATCAATATTTCAAATGTGGCCCTTCCAAGCGATCAGTCCAATGGGCCGCCCACATTGTAAAATATCGCAGGAATCTTAGTCGCTGCTAGAATAATGTTTGATGTCCCTGGAACATGCTCAGCCGTCGCTGATAGTACTTGGTTCATAGAGCGGCTTCTTCCAAGTTGCATGACTCTAAAAAGAAGATTCGTGCCTGGTTTAAGTAATGAATAGTTACTACAGTCTTTGTATATACGTGACCGTAGGCCTTTGTGCATACGTAACTACAAGTCACTTAAAGTAAGTGGTGGATAGCTACGTCCGTAGTAGGGAATCGACGTCCACGGTAGCTAATATAAGGGGTAGATACTCTTCCGAATATGGAATGGTCGCCTTTACCTATTTGGCTTTCCCTACTTCAAGTTAGCGCATTACCCAAAGAGGTGGCCGCCGGAATCCGCGCCCCACAGAACCCCGGCCGGGTCCGTGTAATTGATACTTCCAAGGTTGACATTTGATGTACGGACGTACGGACGTACTCCGTATATCCGCAAACACAAGACAATACTTACACAACATTCAGATTGGATACATCAATAGAACGACCAGCGCAAAAGGCGTATCTCAAAGGTCACCAACATCCACCATGCTGCTGGACCTAAAGTCGAACCAGGCCGGGGTGACGACGGGCCTGGCCGTAAGGGTCGTCGCAGTCACCCTCGCCGCTCTCTTGGTGCGGTTCCTCTACACTGGGTACCAGTCGCGGGCCAAAGTGAGGAAGCTCGCGGCGCAAGGCATTGTAAGCTTGACGATGATGATGATGGCCGAGATGGATCTCTGGAAAGAGAAGCACAGGTGGACCGGTTCTGACTGACACTGCGACATGGAAACCCCGACACCAGCCCACCCTCCCTCACTCTTGGCTCACAGGCCACATCAAGATCCTCTTCGAGTTCCGAAACTCGCACCCGTCCGACGTCAGCTTCTACCGCTTCCCGCAATGGCTCAAGGCCACCCAGGGCCGGCACTTTCCCGACGGAAAGGTCCCCGGCGTCGTCTACGTGGACCTGTGGCCGCTGACCTACTCGTACGCCTTTGTGCTCGACGGCGAGGCGGGCACGCAGTTCACCATGTCGCCCAGCCTCGACAAGCACGCCGTCGTGGGCGACTACCTCCGCCTCATGACCCACGGGCACGACCTGTTCGCCGGCAACGGCCAGCTCTGGAAGAAGTGGCGCACGAGGCTCAACCCGGGCTTCAGCAGCCGCCACATGGCCACCATGATCCCAGACATACTCGACGAGGTCATCATCTTTGCCGACATCCTGAAAGCCAAGGCCGGTGTCGATGGTGCATGGGGCGACGTTTTCGAGATGGAGCCCAAGGCCATCAACCTGACTTTCAACGTCATTACCAGGACTGTCATGTGCGTATATACATAAATCCCTGACCCAATACTGACATTGTAACATGTGAATGTTACTGCATTCATCAAAGTGCTACTCGCTGACCTGGTCGTGGACGGCGTACAGCGACATAGCCATGAACGATCAAAAGGCCGAGAAAGGCCACCCGATCAAGACATCCATGATTGAGCAGATTGAGCTCATCAACAAGGTCTTTGTGAACCCGCTGCCAGCCCTCCCCTTTACCCCCAAGGCCCGCCAGCTCAAGGCAATTGAGGGTTACAACGACGCCGTGCGCGACATCCTCCAGCCGCTCATCGAGACCAAGATTACCGAGAGGGCAGAGGGTTCCGAAGGCAGCAATAACAAGAAGAACAAGGATACCAAGAGGCAGACGTCGCTCTGCATGGCGCTGCAGACCATGGACAGGGACCTGGAAAAGGAGGGCCCCGGTGCGGACCAGGCGGCCTACATTGACCAGCTCATTGGCAACCTCAAGATCATGATGTTTGCGGGCCACGACACGACAGCCATCACCATTTGCATGATGTTCAAGTGCCTCCAGGACAACCCGCGCTGCCTAGAGGCGCTCCGCGCCGAGCACGACGCCGTCCTGGGGCCCGACACGGACGTGGACAAGGTGGCCGACACCATCAAGGCGAGCCCGCACCTGATCCATAGCCTGCCGTACACCCTGGCCGTCATCAAGGAGACGCTGAGGCTCTACCCCATCGCGTCCACGGTGAGGCAGGGCACCAACGAGTGCTTCCTCCGCCCCAGGGGGGAGGAGACGACGCAGTACCCCACCGCCGGCTGGGCTGTCTGGTCCGGCATCACCGTCATCCACAAGGACCCGGAGTACTGGCCCCGTCCCGACGAGTTTCTGCCCGAGAGGTGGACGGTCGAGGCTGGTCATCCGCTGCACCCGGTTCTGAAGCACGCCTGGCAGGCGTTTTCCATTGGTGCGTCTTCTTTCCCTTCTCGTGCAACATGAATCTGAAGTTCTATACTCTCCCCACGCGGCGGGTCTCTGCTGACACTTTGGGATGATTTTCCCGGTCTCCAGGCCCTCGTAACTGTATCGGAATGGAACTGGCTCTGACCGAGCTCAAGCTCGTGTCTGTCTTTACAGCTCGCACGTTCGAGATTCGAGAGGCATGGGACGAGTGGGACAAAGAACGGCAGGTCCCCTCGCCCCCTTTGTTTGTCGTCTTCCCTCTGGTTTCTCCGTCATTTGCTAACTGAACATTTATATTCTAGTGGTACAACGGCTACACCCATCGACGCCATCAATGGAGAGCGTCTGTACATGGTGGGAGCCGGCACAATGCATCCCAAGGACGGGATGCCCGTGTGTGTCAGACGCAGGATCTCGTAAGGCATAGATGGAAGTGGATTGTGGATGAATCAATCGACTTTGGTCGGCACCTAGCGTATACATCAATGTATATGTGAGTTGGTGTTTGACTACATGTACCTACAGGTATTCCCATCGAATATCAAGATTGATCACAGTGCGCTGGAGCTGGAGCTCTCAATGTCAGGTCTGACATGGATTTGAAGCTTCAATCAACCAAAGGGATAGATAGATTCATGTTGTCATTCAACTTGCTGCACCAACATCTGTGTTTAGACATATTGAGGCAAAGTGCATGTGCTTGCCCACACCCAAGTTACAGCGCACCACCCGAGCTCCCTAAAATCAGGTCCGAAATATCCTTCTCGGGAATGACCCTCCTGCGCATGAGCACCCTGAAGGACGGATCCGGGTAGCAGGCCTCCTCGAAGCTCAGGTTGGCAGGCCTCGTGTCGCCGTCCCTGAACTTGAAGTCGCACATGATGAGGAGGTGCATGAGGATGAGCTTGGCCTCGATGCTGGCAAAGAACCGGCCCGGGCAGGCGTAGAGGCCGTGGCCGAAGTGGAGGTTCATCTCGTCCGTGGTGGCAAACTGGTACCTGTTCTTGTTGGCCTCGTCCTCGCGCAGGCGGGCGTAGCGGAAGGGATCAAAGGCTGCCGGATCTCCGCCGCCGGGGAGGCACGCGGCGTCGTGGCTGACGGCGTCGGAGGCTATGGCGATGTGCGTGCCGACGGGGATCTTGACGCCGTCCCTGAGGGTGAGAGGTGTCTTGACGATTCTCTGGATGGACACTGTTCGTTCACGTCCATGTCAGTCAAGTGCTGCAGGGTTACATGTATGTGTATATAGACAGAATAGTAGAAGAGGCAAGAGACACGTACAGACGAGAG
This sequence comes from Hapsidospora chrysogenum ATCC 11550, assembly GCA_000769265.1. Taxonomy (NCBI): domain Eukaryota; kingdom Fungi; phylum Ascomycota; class Sordariomycetes; order Hypocreales; family Bionectriaceae; genus Hapsidospora; species Hapsidospora chrysogena. The sequence continues at coordinate 104,719 of JPKY01000091.1, forward strand.
GAGGGTTTAACCTCTGCGACTCCTTAAGGAAACTATCCATTAGGCGGAGCTTGTTAAGAGTCGTCTTCTTAACACCGCCGTCCTCCCGGATCGTCTGGATAATCTCCTCGCGCAGGGGCGTGATGTACTCTGGATGGGCGCATAGGTCGTAGATGAAGTGGCTCACGGACATGGAGGTCGTGTGGATAGCCGCCATGGCCACGATGAGCTGGCGGTGGGCCATGTCGTTGGGGTGCGCCTCGTCCGGCCTGGCGTCGTCAAGCATCCACTGCAAGAAGTCGTTGGGCTTCTGATAGCCGGCCGGGTCGTTCTTGACGCCGTCCCTACGCGCGGCGATGATGGGTCGGAGGAGGCGCTGGGCCGCCGCTAGGTTCCTATAGATGCCCCAGTACGAGCGCATGCAGAGCGCGGCGACAGGGCGGGTGATCTTGGGGAATAGGCGCAGCATGTTCCTGGTCCAGCCTAGGTTCTCGGTGTAGTGGACGCTGAGGTAGAGCCACTCGTCGTTGCGGCAGAGCTCAGGCCCCACGAAGATGCGGGCCGAGATACGGGAGACGAGACCGACGGTGAGGTCGTCGATGCCCTGCGGCGTCCACTCCCAGGCCTTGGGCCCGGAGAGCTGGTCCAAGACGCCGACGGCGTAGTCGAGCTCGTCCTTTAGGGCGGGGACGAGGGTGCCCAGCAGCGGGTTCAGCTTGCGGATAATGACGCGGCGGTGGAGGTCGCTCGTCTCCATCATGTGCATGTTGCCAAAGGTGTACTCGGCCAGCATGTTGCGCATGTGGGCGTCCATGCCGCTGAGCTTGGTCTCGTGCACGTTGCGTAGATCATTGACGTGGTGGCGCGGGATGATGAGCACGTCGTCGTCGTTGCGCCGGACCTTGAAGTAGCCGTCCTTGAACCTGGCGTATCCCTCGCGGATCATGGGCGTGGCATCGAAGCCGAAGCGCAGACCGACGAGCCATCCCGGCTCCAGCCAGTGGCGGTATCCGACGATGGGAGCGCGGAAGCTCAGCGCATAGCCCACGAGGCTCTTGACGAGGTACGCGACCACGGTCGTTGCTGCGATGCCCACAAGTATGTCCGACTGCCGCTCCTGAACCCAGACTCGCTGCTCTTCGACGTCCAGACCAGTCAGGGACTCGAGGTACGGACCCGCCAGCGCCGTCACGTTCAAGGCCGATTCCCTGATGTATGCCTCCATGATTATGATGTCGACGGCGACGACGACCTCTTGACGCACATGTATCCCCAATATGATATGGGTGTAGGTACTATAATCGTGCCTTGGGTCCTACCGCACACAGGAGTGGAGGAGCGCAATGACATACGTGAGAAGGGCACACCCACCAGAGTGACCGGACCTCGTGGAGATCGATCAATGCCCTACCTCGCTTCTTCCCTTTCGGACCAGACCCTTGCTGACATTGACGAGGTTGGTAAGTGTTTCTCATTGGGAGCAATGCCATGGACAAGGCCACAAGGGGCAGCTCCGACGTCCAAATGCGGATATGGGGCACCTATTTGCCTAAATCGGAAAGTACATGTAAGATACGAATGAGGATGGCGGATCAATGGCCATTCCTTCCATTATTACATGTTCGTACTCGGTAGGAGCGCTTGCATACATGTAAAGCGGATCGGGTTAGGATCAATCTGATGTACATGTACTCGTAATTATTGATGTGTAACGAGACGCTCAGAGGACCATTGAAGCCGACTTGTAGTAAGTTGTGTCCGCTCGGCCTGCCTTGTGCCACAACATGTGAATGTCCATCCAGACTGTATGTTGACAGTCAGCCTCACGCACGTTGCCATTGATATCGATGGCATGAGGTAGACTTGGAAACATCAACATCGAACCCCATCCATCCAACAATGGATCTGCCAGTGAACGACAGCTTGACGGCGGCCGAGGCCGTCGTCACCAGCCGCGGCGCCATCCGCCAGGTGCTAACTCACGCCAGTGCCCTGAGGCTCGAGGACCTGAAGTTGAACATCGGTACGGGCCCGACGATTCTTGTCATGATAGCCGCCTGGTTTCTGCTCTCCGCCTACACGCGGCCCTCGATACGGATTGCCGGCGCCCCCGTCGTCGGACGCCGGTCCAAGTGGGAGCCCGACTTGTCGCTTCTATGGCGTTATACCGCCCAGGCTCGTGAAATTATCGGCGGTGGTGCTGCCAGGGTGAGTGATGAAAGGGGGGCCTCTCCTTTTGTTCAAGTTCAAGTTCATGTTCATGTCCCCTCTGTCCGGTTTGATCTCATACTCGTCATGGCCGGACATTGACATCTGATGCTCTTCGTCTCTAGTTCAAGGACCGCCCATTCATCGTCAAGCGCCACGATGTCGACTGGAACGTTATGCCTCACAAGTATCTGGACGAGCTCAGGCTTGTATCCCCGCTCAAGCTCAGCTCGGTCAAGGCCAACACACAGGTAAGAACATCAAGTGTTAGCGAAAGCGCACCGCCGCCACCCACCTCATATGCACTCTCCTCCCCCCACAGCAGCTTTTTTTTTTTTTTTTTGGCTGGCCCGACCTCAACATGAACTCTGACCTGGACCCTGCGCTGGACAGAATCTCGGCCACAAGTGGACAAAGCTCACCCACGTAACCACCTCGAACCTCCATTTCCGCGTCGTCTCCAACAAGCTCACCCCGGACCTGCCCAAGTACCTCGAGGGCATCAGGCGAGAGCTCGACGACGTGTGGGCCGACGAGGTCCCCAGGCCTACCGAGTGGCAAGAGTTCGACATCCAGGAGGCGCACAGGAGACTCGCCGGGCGCCTCGCCGCCAAAGTCTTTGTCGGCCACCCGGCCTGCCGCGACCCCGAGTGGATCCGCGTCTCCGTCGGCTTCTCCATGGACGTCTTCAAGACGGGCCTCCTCCTTCGCATGTTCCCCCCGCTGCTACACCCTATCGTCGCCCGACTCCTCCCCTCGCGCCGGGCAGTACTGAACGACCTAGAGATAGCGAAGCGCACACTGGGACCTCTGATGGACAAGCACAGAGAACACGTCGCCGCAAAGGCGCGGGGCGAGGAGGTCGAGGAGGAAGAGGACATTCTGCTGCACTGGATGATGGACCACGCCACCGACGAGGAGAATAAGCTCGACAACATGGCTGTCCGCAACCTCTTCATCACACTGGCCGCCGTCCACACGACTTCCATGTCGGCCACGCACATGCTCTTTGACCTCTGCGCCCACCCAGAGTGGCTCGACGTCATGCGCGACGAGATTAGCCAGGTGAAACGCGAGCTCGGCCCGCTGGGTTCGTCACCCGAAGCCGCCCCCAAGCACTGGCTCGCGCGTCTCGAGAAGATGGATAGTCTGTTTGTCGAGAGTCAGCGAATGAACCTACCATCTCTCTGTAAGCTTTAACCCCCTTTCGCCTACCTCCTTTTTTTTTAAAAAAAAAAAACAAAAAAAAAAAAAAAAAAAAAAAAAAGCAATAACACAAACGCACACGCACATTGGCTGGTGCTAACAATTCCCAGTCGTCCCCCAGAGAATCGCCACCGAGGACTACACGCTCAAGGACGGCACCGTCATCCCCAAGGGTGCCAAAATCACATGGGCCGCGCGTGACCACATGCACGACCCGGACGTCTACCACGATCCTTCCGTCTTTGACCCCATGAGGAGTTATAGGAAGCGCCACTCGGCACCGGGCCTCCTGAATAAGCACCTCGCCTCCGCCGCTAGCCTCGACAGCCTAGCATTCGGCTACGGTGCCCAGGCCTGCCCGGGAAGGTGGTTCTCCGTGGGCGAGGTCAAGCTCATTCTCGTCAAACTCCTGTCCGAGTATGAGGTGAAGTTCACGCCTGACCGCACCACCCGGCCTGAGAACCTGTATGCGGGCGAGAATTCGTTCCCGGATCCGTCTGTTAACATCATGCTGAAGCTGAGGGAGGAGCCTCTGTAGTTGGAATTGCCGTATGTGAAAAGAAAAAGAACAAAATGTATATTTCTTTTGCTGCGCTTCATAGGCTAGAAACCGATGTGTAGTTGTCATTCATGCCATGTATAATTCTTCCGCCGAGCCGGCCTCCAACAGAGGAAAAACTCGCGGGAATGAGAGAAACTGCCAGTAGGGGTTGTTCATGGTCGTCTAAGTGGTCTTCTCCCATTTGGCGGGCTTGACAAACTCGGGATCGTGCCAGGGCCCCGAGTCAGAGTTCTCGCACCCACCCTCGCACTCGCAGGTGCCGCCAAACTCCTTGGGTAGATTCTCTGCCGGCACCTGCTTGAGCAGCTCCGACTGGTACCCCGAGCCTAGGATATGGATCTTGCTGACTGTGACGGGATCGAGCCAGCCCTTGACGACGCTCCAGACGGTCGAGAAGCCCCAGGGAGCGTTGATGAGGTAGAGCTTGCCCAGACGCTCCGGGTAGTAGTTTTGGGAGATGACAGTCACCTGGCTGACGTAATTGTAGACGGAGGGCACCTTGGTGAGGGTGACGCCCTTGAGGTCCATGATGCTGCAGCACGTCTCGACGAGGGAGCCAACCTTGCGGGAGCAGGCTGGGAGGCGAGGGTCGGAGACGCGCTCGTACTCGACGGCCAGGTTGGTGAGCATGCGCTCTGCCGACGTGATCTGGTACATGGCGTTGAGGTCAATGCCGCCGAGCGTCTCAATGTACAGAGGACGGCCATCCTAGGACATGAACCTACGTAAGCGGAAGTCCCGTGGGGAAGGGGCATGACGGGGGAAGGTGGGGTGGGGGGCGGGGGGAGGGGGGGGGG